>JACEII010000020.1:7682205-7724538 GCA_014332785.1 Antheraea mylitta
CCACAACACCCTGAACACGTTCCCTCAAACTAAACAATTGCTTATGTCATGTTATGTACCATACTGTAACGTAATATTTTTTTCTCGAACTGACTACGCTATTGACCCAGCAAGGTCTTAACAGCTTCACCGGACTACAATATTCTATGATAATACGTGATATAGTCCAGTGAAGCCGTAAAGACCTTTCAGGTGAACAGCGTAGAGAGGTAGAAATAAATAAATACAGATCTATTTTCTGACAAATTATTAGATGGCCTGGAGAACATATCAGGCAAAAATGACTTGGCACGTAATGTGTTAACTTATAAATAAATATATATTCCTTAGCTTATATGTATCGCAGGTTTCCCCAACAATAATCCAACAACAAATCAACGATAGAAAACATGAAAATAAATCGATTTCTTTCTGCAATTCGTGAAGTATAACTTATAACCAATATATTGAACGTGCGTTTCAATGAAAAGTAACCCTTATAAACTGGACAGTACAATGAGGAGAAAACATTACTATTTATAAACCTATCAATTTATAATTTACGATATATATGATACATACATAAAATAAATTACCATATTGATGTTGTATAATTTATGATATCAATAAATAAATTTCCCTCTTTTACCAAACTTGGAATTGAAAAATTGTGAATTTGTTAAGGTTGAATGTGAAGGGGAACATTTTTGGATGCTTCAGATTATTATCAGAAAATATAAATATGAGACACTAAAAATACCACGAGAATTAATATTTCTAATACCTTATATTCTTGTATCTAAAACTACGTTACTACATGTAAGTGTACTTACTACAGCTAAGTTTTCGTTAAATAAAGATTTCATATTAAAATTATATTCACAATAATTAATTATTTCTTTCTGTGGAAAAGAGTGAGTGGTAGTAACTGTATCTAGTTACCATGAGTTCTGTTTACAATCAATTCATCCACATACTTATACACTCATCAAAAAAGTCTAAGCAACATGTACTAATTTAAATTTTAGGATGGTTCTTCTCATTATAACGTTGTATTTTATTTTTAAAATAATATCTTTAGGGTTCTATGATGTAAAAATAACAGCTGTTGTCTTTATAAGTTCTTTTAATAACAGAAATGAACAATATTAGAATATACTGTAGAAACTAAGATACATAAGAAACTAAACTTTTTTTTTACAAAATGAAATTTCTAAAGAAAATGTATTTATTGTGAAAGAATAGAACAATTTAATACAAAGTATGGTCTCCTCTGCTATTCAGAACTTGCCGGCAACGATTATTCATTGAATTAATGAGACAATGTATTTGTAGCAAATCCTTCAGCTGTTGGGTTGTTGTCGCTCCGTCCAAGTCCTTCAAAACACGTCTCTGGAGCATGTCCCATGCGTGCTCGATGGGGTTGAGATCTGGCGATTGTGCAGGCCAGGGCAATACCCGGATGTTCTCCGTTGCAAAGTATTCACTGGTTCGCCGATCTGTATGTGAACGCGCATTGTCGTAACCTAAAATCGGTGCCAAAGGTTTGTGCAAATGGGTAGACAGACATAAGGTCTGAGAATATCCTCAATGTAATTTTCAGCATTCATGTTTCCATTTACAAAAACGAGCTCAGTTCGCCTGTTCTTCATAATACCCGCCCATAAGATAACTGTTGAGCCGCTGTATGGATGAACTTCCTGAACGCACCTGAGCCTTTCAGTATTTCCGGGCCGACGATACACTCGCACCCTTCTTGTATCAGGCCTAAACCCGAATCGGGACTCATCGGAAAACATCATTTTATCCCATTGTTCCTGGGTCCATGTTATGCGTTCTCTACACCATTCATATCGACGAGCGCGATTCCCGTGACGTATCGGTGGGCACCTGATTGGGCGTCGAGCTCGTAGGCCGTACTCATGCAGTCGATTTCGCACAGTTTGAGGACTTACATCAACACCACTTGAAATTTGTAGCCTCAAACTTATCTCTCGAGCGGTTAACATCGGCTGGCGTCTTGCAGTCAGTTGTATGTACCGGTCTTGCCGAGTGGTTGTACTCCTTTTACGGCCTGGATGCTGTTCAGCGGGTTCTCCTGTATTATTGTAGCGCTGCCAAAGACGACAAATAACACTTCTATGAATGCCAAAATGTCGAGATACCTGAGAATGATTACTTCTCGCTTGCAACATCCCTACAGCTCTTTGCATTTCATTTGCCATCAAATGACGTCGCTTCATGACGTAAAGAATATCTAACTATTCAATTTTGTCGCTAACTTTATTTAAATGGTTGGTAAAATTATAAAATCAAGACTAAACGTAGCAATTAAAACGCACATAAATTCAAACAAATTCGCAGTCATTTGAATTTTATGAAAAAACAAAACATAATCAAATTTTTTTTACAACCAGCCAGTATGTCATCAATAACAAAAAAGTTTACTTACCTACGCACATTGTTTGAGTAAATACTTAGAAAATAATTAATATAAATGGTAAAATTTGTAATATCACGCATGTTGCTTAGACTTTTTTGATGTGTGTATGTTTCGTGATTTACTGTGTATAATATTTAATTATGTATTCAGTTAATATTAGGTAAGATCATGGAATATGCTCATATGTAGGTTGTAGAGACACGCTAAAGCTATTACTGGTTTCAGCATGTAGTGAGCATGTAGCATGGAGCGGGTAGCTCGCCCGCGGTTTTACCACGCTCTTATAGAAAACCGACGTGAAATAACAGTGCTTACATTGTTGCGTTTCGTTCGGTCCATGAGAGCGCCGGAGGACCACCTTCCCACCCCTCACCGCTCCCTTCAAACCCTTCCCCAAACACAGGCTGGCAACGCACTTACGACGGCCCTGGTGTTGCAAGTGTCTATGAGTGGTAGTGATCACTTGTTACGATCACTTCTTACGTGACTCGCCTGCTCGTTTGCTTCCTAGGACATAAAAAAAAAAAACAAATAAAACATATATAATAAGGGATGCGAGATGTTTTACCTGTTCAAGTAGAAGGAGAAGACTGGCTGCACGAGTTTCTGCGCCACCATGTTGTCGAAGACGGGCGTCACACCGTCAACCGAGATACTGTGAACATACCAGCGAGCGCTGAGCACTGAGCGCCGGGCACTGGGCACTGAGCGCCGAGCAACGGGCACTGAGCGCCGGGCACCGAGCGCTGAGCGGCGGGCACTGAGCAGTGAGCGTACCTGCTGAAGGCCATGCCGAGGATGCCGTCGAACTTGGCGGCGACGAAAGCGAGTCCGGGCTCGGACATGGCCTCGGCGAAGGTCTGCGCGCGCACCTTCAGTCCGCCGACGCTCACGTCGTCCGTGGAGAGGAACCCGGAGAGGGACCCGGACCCGTACTGGATCGCGAACTCGGTCCCGTTCGCGCGGTAGCTCTTCGACTTGCTGCTGTCGTACTTGTTGTGCAACACTGCAGCACCATACCGCCCGAACAACATGCAACGTTACACGCGCCTCACCATTATTGCTTCATATTCATTACATAACAATTCATTTAATAAGATTATCAGATATTATGTTAAAATTGTTACTAATTCTCCCTTACAACAGGTTTCAATACTATTTATTTTGACAGGTACATTTATTGTAGCCTTTTCTTTTATTTGAATAGTAACAGTTGGTTGTTATAGCAGAATAACGAAAATGGAAAACTCAATCAAGAAAGGTTCTTACATATCTGGGTTTAAAAAAAAAATTTGGAGATATCAATCAAAATTTACGGGATTCATTAGGATTCACATGTCGGTACATTACATTTAAACGTGAAAGGAAATTCACTAGTGTAATGGTTTCTATTTTTATAAATGATCTTAATGATTTAAAATGGTCTTTATAATATTTTTATCAACTAAAATGATATTTCAATGATTTAAACTTCTACTTCTGGTACCGCTACAACACATGCGCAAACCGCAGCCGGAACATTATCACTAGCGTCACCTTATTAAAAGATACATTCATTTCTATGTTGAAGTTATTGTAGGGCAAAGCTCTGCTTGGTTAAATAGTCACAGTGCTTACAGAGTGTTAATTTGATCGATTATACTTTTGTTCATTACACTAGAAATGACATAATTGCGTGTTAACAAGATATGGTTTTAAAAATATAAATAATCATCTTAATAGACCATCGTATCCTGATACATTCTATTAGCGAAAAAACGAAAAAGCCAATATGATATTGCAACACAAAACAAAAAAAGATATTTATAAAGTTTCATCTATATCTGCTGTTATGATGACTACTGTCCAAAATTGGTTTTAAATCACTTAAGCATCATCCATATTCACCACACCTTTTACCTTTACTGAATTCTATATATCTTCGACATTAAAAAGTATCGGAGAAGATAACAATCGCATAGTAAATTATTCACGTTGAAGAATTCTTTAAGGAAGAATTTAAACCTATGAAAAAGGTATTAAGTGTGGAATGCACATTAAAATATAAATGTGTGGAATAGTAAAATAGCATAGAATAAAAGTGACATAGTTATAAAGGTAGTGAATAAAGTTTTATTGAATGTTAGTGATAAAAGATAATGTAGTAACTAACGGCAAGCTATATTCGTGTAGTGACATTTCTTGGAGGGAATCCAAAGGTTGGAAGAGCCCGTGTCGAACACCACCTTGAAGGTCTGCGGCGGCGAACCGATCGATATCGGACCGTAGTACTGCGCCTGCCAATTCAAATAATATCACTATCATCCGTTATACATAATGTGCACTGCATACAACAATAACGCAAGGGATCTCAGTTGTCTTAATAATGTTTTTATTCACATAAAAATGATATTGGCATCCAACTTTGATAATATACTATAATATTTTGTTTCTAGTAACTATCGCTATTTATTTATAGTGTGTTATTTATTTGTATTTAAAAATTGTGCGCAACATTAATAGGCATGTTACGCCATCGCTACACACCACAATTGCTGACTAAGATTTCCAGTCCCACGATGCGGTAGGTCTTCAAAGCATTACGCCATCGCCTCACACCACAGTCGATGGCTAAGAGAGCCGAGTTCCCAGTCTCAAGGCGCTACAGGTGTTCAGAGCAACGAGTCAGCTATTTCCACGGTACAACAGGTGTACAAACTTGGTGGAAACGTTCGATGGTCCGACTCCTTCGTTCTCACATTATTCATGTATAAAAACTTGTACGAAACAACGTTTAAACAGTGTTAACCTAGCATCGGTAGCATTCATTAAGCTATAAGTTTAGTTTAGTTTATGAGAGTTAGCCTAACATCGGCTACACTCTCACAATGTTAGTCTTAGGCGAGGGCTATCCTAACTTCGGAAGCTCTCTAGTATTAGTTTATTGTAATTTTATTTTTTTAATAAATTAATTTAAGTAATTTGGTTTTTTTGGATCCTCCGGCTCTGACCTTCGTAACTGGCAGACAAATTTAATTTATTTTCTATTGTTGTGCCAGGGTAAATAAATAAATAACAAAAATTGTAGATCGTTTTTAGTTTCAAAGACGAATGAATAGAATAGCTATCTACAATTATCAGCAGATGTACAACTGTTATTTTAATTGATATTTTTAAACTTCATCAACTATAATTAAACGCTACAATTTTTTAGAGTGCAACTACCATATTATCCGTTCTTGTATTCCGTTTCTCTTAACAAATATGCATAAAAATAAGGAAGAACAATAAGTATACCATTTGTTATCTTATGTCAAGTATGATACAAACATATAAGGTTGTTTATTGAAACTTTGGTTTATTTATATATTTACATTCATAATGTACACTCGGCTTTTATATTCTAGTATGTAGATTTAGTTATTTATAAATAGATTTTTCAAGGCATAAAGTCAAGGTCACTCACTGTATATATAAAGTAGTCCATAAACTGTTTTATAGAGTAGTACGATTTATTTATAAAAAGGCCTTTATTGTATTATAATGTCTCATTTTGTTTATTTTAAAATAATCAGGAGGATTGTTGATATATTAGTATGGATATGGTATAAGCGCACTGTTTTAGTATATTTCTAATTTAGGGTCTGTGAGCATGAGGCTACTTTCAACTTTTATTCAATTTTATGTATTTATTTTGAGGTTATAATCAAGTAGCAATTTCCAAGTTGTTGAATAATTTTAAATTTGTAAGTTACTATCTAAATTAACACAACAATTAAAGAGGTTTGATACACCAGCAGTGATATCCTTGATATTAAGCAAAAACAGTTTATATAAACCAAAATAGAGAATTAAGAACCCCATACAGTATACCTATATAAGATTCAGCAGTTTGTTGTAAGTATTGGGAGGTTACAATTTTCCATCTCGAATCCTTACTTACTATTTTGTAAATAAGATTTAAGCGTCAATAGTACTATTGTATTTACCAGTTTACTATCTGTTTTCTACAATTCTAGTAACTCTCACCACCATCTATATAATACTTATCTTTGGGGTGTAAGACTATTTGTTAAGATTCTGCAGACCGACATTTTGAAGGTGGTAGAATCTTATGACAAATAACTGTTGGTCCATAAACTCTTATTAGGGGCTCTTAGTAACTGTAATAAATACAACAGTCATACGCCGGTAACTACGTCGGTAGGGCCAAATCTAATAGAGAGGTCTCCAATATTTCGGTGCTCGAGTTAATGCAGTTACTGGCCACATCAGTGCAGGTCTATCCCAACAACAATGCAATCTACATTCGGTGGCGAAACAGCCAGGTATCTGTAAACGTTCTTAAGGTGATGGTACGAGCTGATGTATCGTTCACTAGACCAGGGATTCCCAAACTGGGTTTCACCGATCCTAAGTGTTCCGTAGAATACTCTACAGGGTTCTGCCAAAAGTATTTATTGTTAGCTATTTAATTAAACCACGGTTACAAATATTATATTATAACAGCGCAAAATATGTGATGAGAAGGACTCATTACGTAGGTATATTAAGGTAGCTTAGTGAACAAGCATGCAGCCTATGAGCCAGACTATGTATGATTCACCAGCGTATGTAGCCAGAGACAAAGCGCTAATAATGTGTTTCAATTATATTACACATTTTTTTTTAAATCTTATATACATTACAGTATTGATTTGTAATTATTTGATATGGGGTTCCATAAAATAAAAGGTATTTGGTTGATGTTTCGATATCTTTAAAGTTTAGGAACCCCCGGACTAGACACTGCATCGAACATTTCTAATCGTAGTAGTTTGCCGTTCTATTGGAACTAGGAGGGTAATGGACAAGGGAATACATAACACAGATCACCCCCAACACGTGCAAGTCCACACAACATATGATGGAAGGGTTTAATTTTATTCCCATATTCGAACTGAGTTAGTTTAGCTTGAACAAGTTTTCTGATTTTTATATATATGTCGGGGTAGCGATAAAATGGCATCCATGTAGCAGTATGACGTCATCCACAGTGACGCCATGGTTACGATTTCATAGATCAATCCTCCATGAACAATCGAATAAAACGTTAACCAATACAGAAACCCGATACTGACTATAGTTACCAGGAAGTATCCGTAAGTGTAACAAGTTCAACTGTCTGAGCGAATATGCCTTGTGGCGAAATGCTTTATGGATACGCCACCCTCCCGGGGGAAAGAGTGGGTTATGTCCGACTCACACGGATTAAAACCCCACGGATAGGGGCAGCCAGGGATTGAATCTGCTGTCTTACCTGAGGAACGGCCCTTGTGAGTGAATATGCCTAGCATCTAGTCATGTGTCGCCTTTTAAGGCATCAAGATACACAAACATCCGAAACCTTCAACCAATGGCATCTTACATTAATTATGTAATTTTTGTTATTTTAAATGGCCTGAAGCATATGGTAAAAATGGCTTGGTACGGAATGTGTTTTATATACTTAGAAGTATGTAGATACTATATGAACTATGTATATGATGTATAAATACGTCTTACCGTTATTTTGTAAATATATGAATAGTAAAGAAAATCTGAAGTACCAGGGACTCGTATACGAAATAATACTGTGACAAGATTCCCTGATTCCAATGACCCGGAGTGTCACAGAGCAAACATATCATATGAATACAATGATACCCGTAATATAAACACGGTGGGAAAAGGTTATCGCTGGCTGTTGACATGAATGACTCGCCTAAACCCAGGCCACAAACAACGAGAATTGCGATGTGGTCCACTATATATATATTAGGAAAATGAATTACCTATGAAATTGCCGTTTTGTATGAAAAAATGTAAACGAATTTTTTCATGTATTTTTTACTTGTATTAATCAAATAAACCCATGCAATTAATGCATATTTGCCAACGCAGTGGCAGTTTATTGATGCCCTTCTTAAAGAAATCAGGTGGACGGGAGGCAACTAATTCTTCAAAGGCATTTTGTAGTGCCTCTCCGGTATTGAATTTTTTCCCGCCAAGGAGTTATCCAAATTCTGGAAAAAGTGGTAGACTGTAGGCGCAAAGCCTGGTGAGTAGGGCGGATGACGGAGACCTTCCAACCCCAGTTCTTGCAACTTACGAGACCGTCTGCTGTGCAGTATGACGTTGCGCGTTGTCGTGCAGGAGCAGCGGAGACGAGCGATTGACCAATGCTGGTTAGAGATGTACCATCTTCTCCATCATTGTTTTCAGTTCTTCACAGTACACATATGCAGTAATTCTCACCCCGATTGGTAAGAAGCTGTGATGAATCACACCGGCGCTAGACCACCAAACAGTGATCATCACTTTTCTAGGAGTAAGTTTTCGTTTAGGGCATTGTTTAGGTGCTGAACCAGGATCAAACCAACTTGCTGAGCGCTTGCGGTTATCAAACAGAATCCATTTTTCATCGCAGGTAACAATGCAGTTCAAAATTCCTTCATATGTGTGTCTGTTGAGCAGTGCAAGGTACGTCTCGACGCGTACTTCACGCTGGCGATCATTGAGTTCGTAAGGCACCCATTTGTCAATCTTTTTACCTCGCCAATTTGACGCAAATGGACCAATATTGTTTTGACGCTAACGTCGAAAGCAGCTGCTAATTCAGCCGTAGATTGTGTATCATCAGCTTCCACAATCGTCTTTAATTCGTCATTGTCGACCAGTCTTCGTACGAACGCGAGGTTTATTTTTCATGTCGAAATTCCCAGGACGGAAGCGAGCAATCCAATAACAGGTAGTGCGTTGGTTTGTAGTCTTAGCTCCGTAGACGTATTAATAGGTATTTACCTATGAAATTGCCGTTCTGCAGTACTGGTCACACAAAAATAATTTTAGTTTGGCTAAGAATTCTAATTTCAATTTTATTTTAAAAACATGGAATTCTTTTCCAAAAGTAGTAATTTGTTTATTGATTAGTGTTACATTTTCATCGCATTTCATTTTCTTTTTTGTCATCATGGATACGTTAAAAATTCGAGTAATTATGGAATATGAGTACCGTCGTGGCAGCAACTCGGCACAAGCGGCACGCAACATCAACGACGTTTAAGGAGCTAACCCTACAAACCAACGCACCACCTGTTATTGGTTCTAATATTGAAAAAAAATTCTAAATCGAATTGGTGGTACCAGGGATTCCCAGAATACAATACGATAAAAATATGAAATATAGCTTAAACGTTTAGCTAATCTGTCTGCTATATATAGAATAAGGAAAATTTACCGAAATCTGTCAAGGATTTCATTGAATACAATTTTTTTTTCTTTCATCTGTTAACCTAGAGAATCTCTTGCGTTTTTGGGACGAAAAGTATTCTAGATGTAACCTTGCCATGTTAGTTTTCACTGTGTCATGTTTCGTCAAAATTGATTCAGTAGTTTCAGAGTAATGCATGTTCAAAGGGATGGACAGCCAAAAACTGTAAATAGATTATTTTTGGCTTCTATATCGATAACAACCACCCCGATTATAATTAGACAAAAATCATTAAAATTCATACTTTTTCAGTTTTTCCGGAAAATTACCTGGGAATTTCCCGGAGTTTTCGCGTGAGGGGATAGTCCTCGACGTCCCCAACACGAATCCACCGAAAAAACTGTGAAATTCCGTCACGAAAATCGAAAACGGGCCCGCCCACCACACCCAATCAAAAAATATTTAATGTACAGTTTTGACCTAGTTACAGTTTTATTATAGTATATAGATGTAAGCTTTCAAAATTCGTTAATTGTAATCAATTGATTAAATTAACATTTTTTTTTTCATTTCATTTTACGTTTTGTATACTGTGTAGCCTGCTGTATCGTTTAATTTTGCGAAAAATTATAGACTTTGACTAGTACTGTTTGAACTACTTCATTCTAAGTGTAACCATTTACAATTTAAATTACAGCATTAGACATCTGAATACTTTATATTCATTCAATATATATTATCACTCAAACTTAAAAAAGTTGCCTTCACTCAATACTAGCATTTTTTTTCTCAATAAAAACAAACAAAAACCTGTACATTTATATACTTAGTCTAGCTATAAATAGTGTACAATTAAAAATAAACAAAATATTACATTTGAATTTGGAATCTGTCATTTTTATATGATAATTCACCAAGTTTTCTCATTTTGGTGGCAATACATTTTACAATATTTTGCGATTTAAAAATGGAGTGGGGTTATAATGAGAAACGAATCGCTGTGATTGCATTACACAAAATAGGTGTGGAGTCAAATGGTAATATTTAAAATTCTCCATACGCATGGTATAAGTAAAATGTTTGTGTACCGAGCTATTAATAGGTACAATGAGACCTTCTTTGTTTGTGACAGAAAAAGATCTGGCCGTCCACGTAGTGTTCGTACGAAAAAGGTGGTCAAAGCAGTAACGGAAAAAAAATCGAAGAAATCCTGTCCGAAAGCAAAAGATTTTATCTCGGGAGATGAAGATAGCACTTAGAACCATATCGCGTAATTAAAAAGATGACTTAGGACTTGCAGCCTATAAGAGACGTACAGGTCATTTATAACTGATAATTAAAAAAAGAATAGGGTGGTACAATCGAAACAACTACTGAAGCGGTACGCAAATAAGGTTACAGAAAAATTTTGTTTACGGATAAGAACATTTGGTGGGATGTTAGCTATGAAGGAGTGACTGAGCCATACTTTTGTGAGAAGGGTATCAAAACATCGATACAAGTGTATCAAGATACCATTCATAAAAAGGTAGTGAACCCTCTTAACAACACCATGTTCAATAACCAAGAATGGCCCTTCCAGCAAGACTCGGCACCGGGTCACAAATTTCGGTCTACGCAGTCTTGGTTAGAAACGAACGTTTCGGACTTCATCAGAGGTGAAAACTGGCCGTCGTCTAGTCACGATCTTAATCCGCTAGATTATGATTAATTGTCAGTTTCAGAGAGTACGGCTTGCTCTAAACGCCATGATAATTTGGAGTCCCTAAAACAATCCGTTCAGTTGGCAATGAAGATTTTTTCCATGGAAAGAATGCGCGCTTCTACTGATAACTGGCCTTAACGTTTAAAGGACTGTATTGCAGCTACTGGAAACCACTTCGAATAAGTTTTTTTTAATACTTTAAATTGTTTTATATATATGTATTAAACTAACACACTGTAAAAGTAACAAATGTTATTTGCAACAGATTTTTTTTGTTTTAGTATTTATGACAAGACTAGGTATAGTACGTATTAATAAAACTAACAGATAGGCCATAAAACAACTCAGAGACGGAACGTAAAATTTTGTTTAAACCTCTTTTAAATTACTTTATATTGGGCAGTACGAAATAACACAATATTTTCTGTTCCTCTATCTTTTTTCTTTCGTTCCTCTAAATATGTGCATAGGTGTATTTCAAACTAAGAACGCGTTAGAGTGGAACGGAAAGGAATATGATAACAGTTTCACTAGAAGACGGGAAAAATAACACAATAAATAACAATGAAAGTAAAAGCTATTATAATAAATTTAGGGTATTAATGTGCTGATGGACATAACATAACAAGAAAAACCAAAATAAAATGGACAAAAATTATTCATCATCTTCTTCGGTTTATCCTATATAAATGCAAGGTGGATGAAATAGCGAAAGATATCCGGGGTAGCTTTTGACTCACGAATGCCCTTTGAATTCAAGGGGAAGGTATTTCAAATTATTCTAAGACCATTCCTGCTGTATGCATCTAACTGCTGTACTACGAAAGAGACGGACGAGAGAAAACTACACGTGGCAGAGATGCGAAAGTTAAGGTAGATGTGTGATGTAACTAGAATGTATAAGATTAAGGATGAGAATGTCAGAGAAAATTTAAAAATATCAACAGCGACAGAGAATTTGAGGAGTAATAAGCATGGTACGGGCATGTCACGAAGAGAGATGAAAACCATGTAACTAGAAAAGTTTTGAGTATGATGGTGGACGGATATACGAATGAGGAACACCGAATAAGGTTGAATAGAATAGATAAAATAGGAATAGATTGTGTAAAAAATGATGTATGTATGTGAATATCGAAATTACATCTGTCAGGGGAGAATGAAAAGGAAAACATATTGTGGCGTCCTTACTTAGAAGAGATAAGGGTTAAGAAAATTATGATAATCGTTAGCCTGTGAGAGTTTCACTGGCCTTTTCCCGAAGAAATAACTATCTTTTAGTAAATGCAAACAAACCAGTTACTAACAGTGCAATTTGTTCAACTTAGTACATGACAGCCTATTCGTAGCCTGGGGTGAGGAATGGCCGAAGGTGGAGCGCCTGGCCACGATGGCCACAACCCTCGTGGTCAGGCGCATAAGGAGGTTGGGCCTCAGGGTGACCCTCGAAAAGACCGAGGCCATACTCTTCCATGGGCCTCGGCGGGGGCCACTACCTGGGGCCCACATTATGGTGGAGGGCGCCCGGATCAGGGTGGGAGCCCAAATGAGGTACTTGGGCCTCACCCTGGACGGGCGCTGGCGGTTCGAGCCCCACTTCGCGGGGCTCGGGCCACGAATTGCTAGGGCGGCGGCGGCACTCGGCCGATTGCTCCCCAATATTGAGGGGCCGGGGGCCAGGTGCCGGCGATTGTACATGGGAGTCGTGCGGGCGATGACTGCTTACGGGGCACCGATCTGGGCAGATGCCCTCGGTGCCGCCAACGTGCGCGCGCTTTGCAATGCGCAGCGCACGGTGGCGCTGAGGGCGATCCGGGCGTACCGGACGGTGTCCTCGGCGGCGGCTTTCACGCTCGCCGGCTCCCTTCCTTGGGAGCTGGAGGCAAGAGTTCTCGCCGCCGTATACGAATTCACGGCGGCGAGGAAACGTAGTGGGGAGCCTCCGGCTCCCAGGGAAATAGAGGCCAAAAGGCAGGAGTTACGGGAGGAGGCGGTAGAGCGGTGGATGCAGGACCTGGCGGACGCGCACTTCGGGACGTACACCGTCGACGCCGTCCGCCCGGTCCTGCGGGAGTGGATTGGGAGGAGATGGGGCTCCCTATCGTTCAGGCTGGTGCAGGTGCTGACCGGACACGGTATATTCGGGTGGTACCTGTACCGGATCGCTCGCAGGGAGCCGACCGCCGCCTGCCATGAGTGCGGCGCAGAGAAGGATACCGCGCAGCACACTCTCTCTGAGTGTGTTGCCTGGGAGGTGGAGCGCCGCACTCTGGTGGCGGTGGTGGGGGAGGATTTGTCGCTGCCGAGCGTGGTTTCGTCCATGCTCGGCAGCGAGCAGGCGTGGCGAGTAGTGGCCTCCTTTTGCGAGGAAGTCATCTCGCAAAAGGAGGCGGCGGAGAGGGCCCGCGAGGCGGACCCCCTCAGTGGCCGTCTTCGCCAACGGAGAACCGGCAGGAGGAGGCGGCGCTTCGCCCAACTCCTCCTGCCACCGTAGCCGGACCTGAGGGGATGTAGTCGGGGGGCTCATCCCCTCATTGCACAGGTCCGGCGGACGAGGGGAGGCAGCTGGTGTGTACCCAGCTGCCTCTCTATAGGTACGAGCTCGGCGACCACCTTCTGCCGGGCGGACCATTGGGGCGGCTATCTAAGGCAAATAGCTTAGAACGATCCCTTGCCGCCCCAACACTACGGTCGGCCGGTACACCGTGGGGTTTTAGTACGTGCAAGTCGGACATAACCCACCTTCTCCCCCGGGAGGGTGGGTATCCATAAGGAATTTCCCCCGTTAAAAAAAAAAGTACATTGTTATGACATTGCAATCTGTGTCAATATGTAATCAAACAATAAATATGTCTTTGAAAAACAGTTTTATGTGACTAACAAAACTATCACTACAAATACTAACTAAATACTACAAATATCACTACATAATATTAAACAAAATCATCTGTCTGTACGCGATAATCGTAAAAACTACTGAACGGATTTTCATGCAGTTTTCACCAGTAGGTTAAGTGATCCACGAGGAAGGTTTAGATACATAATTTGTCAAGGTGTTGTCTATTATCAGAGGAAGAAACGTCCGCCGGACCCGCTAGTATCTTACTAAAACAATAAAACTTATCTTCTACGCTTCGTTTTTAATTACGTATCTTAATCACTAAGTAGTGACATTTAGTTACAAAGTAAATTACTATAGTATATAGATTATGGATTACGTTCTTCGCCACGATCAAAAATAGCCATTTGAGTCTTCTTTCCCAATGTATACTCTAATCTAAAATTGTAGGCAATTCGGTTTCAAATTGTCGAATACAGGCCAGATACACTTCGACTAATATTCAAAATAAAACAATCGCACTTTCCGAAAATAAAAAAGTGGTTCATTTTTAAACATTTTCAAAGACCAGGTGGTTGCAAAAGGAATATAAAAAAAAAAATTAGCTCTTTAGGTGGAGCTACTTAGAACCACGATCAAAAAGGTGTTAAATGAGTAACTGGGACTACGTGCTTATCGTGAAATTTTTTTTCGGACTAAAAAAAACATCGAAGGAAGTTATAACAAACCAAAATGATAAGGTGTATGCCCACCGCGTTGAAGAATCGAGCGCGATTATTCCAAGGGTTCAACGAGGGCATTATTCTTCGTCACCTACAGTTTAGCTTGGAATCTTATTCAAACTTAACTAAAGTGTTTTTCTGTGAAAAAGGTGTAAATATGATGTATGTACTATGGTGCTATTGCGTACCAAAATACCATCTTATCACAAATAATAAAACCTATTTCTTAAACAATAAACAAAAACAGACACTGGATATTCCACCAGTATTGCGCCAGCTCATAAGGCACGAAGCATGTAAAACCGACAGACTGCTCCTGGTATTAACTTCATCCGGCATGAAGACTAGCCTTCTAGTCCAGATTTAAGCTCACTGAAGTAGATTAAAACCTACTGGAGTACAAGATATGGCAACACATAGATGAGAAAGTCTGCATGAAAACTCATCAGAATTTGGAGCATCTCTGGTTAAAGTAATGGCAGTAATAAGCATGAATTTAGTGTGTGCGTGATGATTAACCGCATTGATTAAGGGTTATTTATTCAATTCGTGCATTGTTTGTTATGCTTTCTACAAACAATTACTGGAATTCTAGATCTCTAGTAATCTGATTGATCAGAGAATGATACAAACTCATGTATAAGTTATAAAAATCATTTAAGCAGTTTCTAAAATATATGTGAACATACAAACAGGCAGATAAACAAAACTACTACTATTTTCCTTATTAATGGATTTTACAATAACCATCTATAACAACATAGTTACATGCATTAAGCCTATACTAAGCCAAAATTTATTTATATATTTAATTAGCAGTAAATAACATAGAAACATTATCATGATGATGATTAACATTGTCATACTCACCTTGATCCTTTTTGCTATGTTTGAATTATAAATCAACATAAGGAAGATGAGCTATGTTGGATGGAAGACAATTTCATCTTCATTGTACAAGAATAATAGAAGCTTCATTTTAATTTACATAAAATATAAGTAAGAAAATGATACTCACATCAAGGTAGTTGGAAAGTGGTTCTGGTGCTGGGCCTGATGCAGTATACTTCACTCTGAGAACTTGCAGCTCAGTTCCAACCTCATGGAAATGTTTACGCACTGTCTTCATGCGGTACAGAGGCAGTCTGTATGTAAAATCATCAAACAGAATCATAGTTATTGAAAAACAACATAAATATTATTTTCCCGCAAATGACTACTTTAAGAAAGAAAATGAACTATTGTAAATTAGTTGAAAATCAATTGAATATTATTTTTTAAATATTAATATATATAAAAATCAATGTTTGTATGTTTGTCCCCAGTGCATTCCGAAACTACTGATCAGAATGTAATAAAAATTTAGTATAATTGGGGAGTAGAGCTGAGGGCTACAGGAGTTATCCAGGGTATACCGGGAAGATATTTCTTGCCAATATATATGTAGGATACTTTGGATTCACAATTGAACCTGGTAAGTGATGCTAGCATCAGTTCTAGGTTTTTTAAGATTTTTAGCATTTGTAAATAAAAATGGAACTGGGAATAACCGATTTAGCACAGATGAACTTGCACAGGACAGCTAGTACCAACATAATTCATAATTTCATTTCATCATTTCATTCATAATTCATGGTGATGAAATGGTTTACAATAATAGAATACAGTACAATAGACTCATTCCATCATTATTTTCTGGGCAAGCACCTACAAAGATGTTAGAATTAGTGGACTTCTTTAAGTATAACAGTGTTGTCTAAAAAACACTATGAATAAACCTGATATATTGTAAGACATCTTTGTTATTTTATACTTTTTGAAAAAAAATACAGTCCTGTAAAATTGTACATAGGAATTTGTTTTATTTGTCATTGTCAGTACATTATGAGTTGGCATAGTGATTAAACATAGCTCATAGCTTCATTTTAGCAATGGTCTGCTCTTAGTTGTGGCATATTTACAGGCTGCCGGCTGATAATCCACTCAATTACTAAGCTAAATAAAAGTAATTTTGTACCATATGTAGATAGCATTATAGTTACACTTTATTTATCTATTACCGAATTTATTATTACCAAACTAATAAATAAATAAGTTTATTAGAATGACAATATAATATACACATCTATCTTTTGTTATTATTTATTTTAAGCTTAGAACAACTTACTTTTATATTATATTATTAGTGATCATAACCAAAGGAAATCAGCCCTAGACAATATTTAAAAAATACATAAGGATAGACACTGCAACATACTAAAATACTATGACTTAATGTTTTAACTGTCATGATTATAAAGAATAATAAATAATATGTATATACTTTTAAAAATTTTGAATAATGTCATATTGTAGTTTTAACATACTTTAATAAAATATTTTTTCGTTTCTGTGACAGAACTCTACTGTATTTTTTATTTATGAGAAGATAACTTTATGAAGCAACATAGTTTATCATTTTTATTTAAAAGATAATTTAATTTTGCAGAACATCTAAATTGTTTTTAGATAAATAAGCCTAACCTGAACCCGAGATAAAATTGATTTTTATATTTCAGAGATTATTTCTATTCTCGAGGGTCGACGGACCTAAAGATCTGAGACTTTCAGAACTTAGAATGAAGCAGACGAGTTAACAAAATAGAACGCATTATATGTATGAATATAAAAATGCTCTATAATTAGAAAATATAATTTACATACCTTGTGAATCCAGCGACGCATGTAATAACCAGAGCAAGGAAATATAAGGATAGTCTACCCATTGTTACTGCAAGTCACTATCGACACTGCAAACAAACAATACAAAATATTCTTTATTTCAAGCAGCAGAAGTAAATAATTACGCAAATCAACAAAAGTAATAAAATCAAAACGTACCTTCCACGGCAATTTTTTTTCAAATATTTTAAAATCACAATATAATAAGAAACAATTACTACGTCCTATTCAATCAACCGCAACGCAAAAATTAATCCAATTATGTATCGCTGTGTTATTTTTAACTTTCTTCTTGTTGACAGCCGGCACAATAACGTTCGTAATAGAATGACATTCTTGGCATCTCAACGGAAATGAGATCGAACTTTTTTAACAAACTTCAAAAAAGGAGGTTTTTTTGTTTGTTACTTCATAACTTAGGACTGGGTGAAGCTGGTACTTACTGTGTAGTCCCATTTCAGTTCAGTTCTGACAAAGGCATCCAGTGCAAAACCATAAGTCTTAAATTTGCATTAACTATGTACACGATAAATAGACGAATAAATCAATATCAGGCAACCGATTTCGATTACTCATTTAATTGGAAAGGATGTACTTCAGGGGTAGTTTGATAAGAGTTTGCTTAGGTTCTGATTATGGGATCCGTGACAAAGTAACAAAACTCTTTAAATTTTTAGGAGCCTGTTGCGCTTATTTTTTTGCTGTATTGCAACATGACGCAAGCATTGTAATTGCATTACTTGAGGTGTATTATGTGTGAAGCGATGGTAGCCGAGTTGGTGGTAGAAACTTTATTATTGATAAGGTTGGGTTCGTACTCGCAACTAACATGATATAGTGACTAACCTACATCACTTGTACATACATGAGATACACACATACGTGTGTATACAGTTCACATATGATGGAAAGCGTTTATTTTTGTCCCTTATCGAACTGAATCGAGTAGTTACGATCAGTTCGTTTCATACCCGATATATATCCATGCAATCTCAATTGTATGACGATTCACAAACAAATATATGTATGAATCGCTTAAAGTAGTTTAGCTATTCTTTTTATCTATTTTAACCATTCTTTAGGTTTAGCCAAAATATTTCTAGGTAGCGCACTTATTCATATGTTGTGTTTAATTTAATTAGGTATTTATTTTTCGCTTTTTAGTGCCTTATGGGTTTATGATTGATATTGAAGTCAGTTAAATCTTTTTTTGAAAATTTACTTTATTCAAGGAACTGATCGACTCGTAGATGAGTTTTCTTACAGCAATGCAATGCCACCCCTTTATCTGGTCACTTATAATACAAAGCGTCAGTGGCGTAGCTAGCATGGGTGACACCCGGGGCGGATTTTATAGGTGTCATCCCAAAACTCAATCTAAACTGTTAAAATAAAAAAAGTTATAATTATTTACATTTTATTAAAATACGAGTACCTATTAAAATATTTGAATAGTATGTGAAACAAATTACTTTGTTAAAAATTAAATTAAATTAACTTTCTTCCTTCTAGCTTTGACACTAGCGAACTCCGAAATCACGTCTGATATATGCGTAAAAGGTTTGAATACTGAGATGACATTTGATAGGAGAGAGTGGAAAAAGAAAACATGTTGTGCCGACCGTACTTAGGTGGGATAAGGGTAATGATGACGATGATGCTTTATGCGAATTTAGCAGTCATATATGTACGTACGAGATTATATACATATAGAATATTTGCAAAAGATTGGAGACAAAAGTTGAGCCATCACGGGACGCCTAGCCTGGTAGATGTGAAAGACATGTGTACTTACTTAGGTAATAAAACAACAGTAAAAACTAGAAATATACTATAGTAGCCGAACAATAGAGTAATAGACAAAGCTAAAATATTAACAGTTCGGCGCATGATGTATTTGTCAGTTATAATTAAATCCAAATAACATTTAATCACCTGATTGGTGAGTTTTCGGTGATCGGGTACTTTAATGAAATAATATGCAGTATTTGTTTCTATTTGTGGGATATATTTTCTAACACATATTGTGCAGGTATAATACGTGTTACAATACCGTTATTGTAGATAAAACATTTTCATAATAAATATATAAATCATTTGCAGTTTTTATTGCAAATTCCCATAGAAACATCATTTTTCGAAGTTTTGTAACAATAACAAGTATAAACAAACTAAAAGAGCAAGAACATGTAAAGCAACAAAACCATTCTGAATGCGACTGTACTGTAAATAGCACTGACACTGACACACGTGACAATGTGGGTGCATTAGGGACGCGATGGAAGACATTAAGAGAGAGGTACCTCAGAACCGTAGAGAGTGGATCAATAAGCGCAACATAGCTCCCTTGCGGAGCCTTAGCTTGCCTTCCAAGATCATAAAGCGTGGTGAAGAGCCATATTCTATCCGAGGTGGTCCTGTTGGCGCAGAATACCTTGGTTTATTGTGAGCCCCGATGACCCAGTTTTGTGTAGCGGCCGGCGTGACCCGTGTTTTGTTACAGGTGCCGGCTGGCGTTCCGTGTCGGGCGGTGCGTGTGTTATCTCGAGATTTCAAGACTGTCGTTTTCAAAGATGCATTGACTACATTTCAATCAGATGCTAAGACCGACGACTGCTATGAAGACGTGAACGAGCCTACTATTTATAAGTGGGCGAATGTTAATAGATAAGTTGCAGCCAAACTCTGTTATTGTTATGGCTAACGCATCTTACCACAACGTTCAATTTGTTAAGAAACCGACCACTAGAAGCCTCAATTTAAACAAAAAATAGGGATCGGATACAATTATACTCATTATAAAAGACGTCCGCGACACATTTTTACCGACCCTCCTGATTCAATCACGTCAGCGAACGATCAGTACCAGCCTGTCCCTCGAAACAGAGCGTGTTCACGCCCACGCCCGCGTAACCACAGATCACGCCGCCGTGGTCTGGGGGTTAATTTCGCTCCCGCACACCCGATTAGGCCTCCCACGGCAGCGGCTCAAGCCTAGGTTCGATCCCTCGGTAGGGAGCTCTTGAGTGCATTGCTTGCGGGATACGGTGACACACAAATATACATCACCGCTACAACTCTACACGATCACTCCCACACACGTGCACGCCTACACGCTTACACATGAAAGTGGAAGGGTTTACTTTTTTTTCCCTTATCGAACTGAAAAACTCTCAATTTTCCGATAATAAATATATGCAGGAGTTGATGAGGTGTGTATGCTTGGTACACATATACGTTTCAATAACTCGTACATATATGAATAGTTAGCTAGGTTAGCTAAGACAGGTCGCGATTTTGCATGCAACAGGCAACAGCCAAGCCGAGGTGTTCCGTGCACCCTTGAGCTGGTTGCCAAAATAAAATCGGCTGATTACCTTAACCGCTCGCCTTAGTAGTCCGGTGAAGCTGTTAAGACCTTGCTGGGTCAATAGCGTAGTCATTTCGAAAAAAAAATCAAATGGGATTTGTTAAACACATTAATTACATCACAGGATGTGTAAAAGCCTTGAGAGGGCAACGTGTTCCGACAGGCGGACGCAACGCGCTTCCCCTTTGTTAAGGGAATAGCTCCGCTTACCGCCTGATCGTCGGACCAAACCGTCACCACGCAACTTGGCCACTCCAGAAGAGAGTGGCTAGATAACATAAGAAACCGGAAAACAAGCAGATAATTAACCGTTGAAAAAGCGGATACACCAATTGACAGACTCGTATTCATAGGCAGCGAAGACGACTACTGCAGAATGCACATGCGTTAAATGGTTTTCTCGCCCGCCCATTTATACCATCTATATTATCGTACTGCGACCTTGTGGAATCGAGCGATGCGAGCGTACACTTTTCTTAAAGGGCGGCAACGCACTTGTGACTCCTCCGGTGTTGCAAGTGTCTATGGACGGCGGTGATCACCTACCATAGAGTGACCCGTCTGTTCGTTTGCCCCCTATAATATATAAAAAAAAATTATTTACCCTTATGGGTAGGCCGAGATGGATATTTATTTATTAAAGGACAGCTAGTGAACAATGTACCGCACAAGAATTAACGAAATGTGTAAACAATCTATAGGCACATTGGTCTTTAAAAGCTGCCACAGCATGCGCTACATGGTAAACAAACTAAATCAAGACATTATATTATAAGTTATCCACTATATAAACTTAAATAAAAAACAAATGAACTTAGATAACTATTACAATGCAATATTATGACACAATATAATGGAAACATTTGATAACAAGCATAGGAATCACAATATCAAATATATTTATTATATGCCGAGCTATTATTCATTTTATCTGTAACTATCGGTCCAAGCGGAGCTCTGCTGTAGAGTATTGTTTGTCGTCAACCATCTGTCAGAGCGGAGAGAGAGCGTCAAGAAATAATAAAGCTAGGTAAAATATTATTATTTAATTTGTCTGAAACGTTTAATATTTATTTTTCAATGATTTAATTACTAGTGAGATTTATTATTTTATGTGTCTTGTGAAAATATGTCACGAAAAAAGATGATAAACCAGATCGAGTTTCTTCTCGATGACTGGGTTTTCCGAACCGGTGGTAACTTTGAGTAATTTGAAAAGATAAAATAAAAGTACTTTGAAAGTTAGAAAAATAATTGATAATTATCTATTTGTCTTTATATTATTTTTATAAAAAAAATATTTGATTAATAATCACATAGGGTGAAGTTACATATTAATCTGAAAAGAAAGTAAGTTGGTCATTTTAAAAATGGGTTCGCTCGATCTTATATTATGTTTTAACATGAAATAAAATAATGTAACTCGCGCCTTAGAATATAAAAAAAACAAAACATATTTTGAAGACATCGTAACATACGACCCATCTGGATAGCTACGAGACACCTCCAATCTTAAAATATATCGCTTTATACCCTATAGGTGTGTTCTGAGTGACAACTGTGAAACAGTTCCTCTCTAGGCTAGCGTGTCACCCACTGAAATATATTCAATATCAGGGAGGTTTGTGGTTAAACGCTATGTTTACAATACAAATAATTATGTTTTAACCACACATTTAAAACCATTTCCTTTTTCTAGTTCGAATCCGTCAACCCTTAAGGGCGAAAACGTTCATTATAGTCAGGTTACATTGTCATGACTACGTTCATAAAAAGACGCAAAATAGACTCCTCATTATGCAGATAAATTTTCATACTTAATACAGTTACCTGATTCGTTAATTTCTCGTCATAACGTATCCCCGCGAATCAGGCTTAAGGTATATATAAAGTTCATGGATAGTATTGGCTGTTTGCTTGTTTCTTTGATTTTACTGAAACGCGCCTACTCACTATCACAATAAGTAACTTTAAGTAGGCATCGTAGATGTCTTCCAAGAGGTTTGTGTTTCGATAACCTTTACGTTAGCTGAAACCTGAAGCTTGTCTTATTACATTATACATAGCTTGATAATCAAAACGAAGAGTTTTATATCGATATACTAGAAAACAAATTAAGCAGCTCCAATCTAGTAGTAGTCCGGTGAAGCTGTTAAGACCTTGCTGGGTCAATAGCGTAGTCGTTTCGAGAAAAAAAGCTCCAATTTAGTATCAATAAAATATTACTTGAATATCGATTAAGTTTAAAATATTCTTTATTACCATAACTTTAAGGATCTTCTCTGATAATAAAATTTAGTACTTTCATTTTATCGTTTAAGTAAGATTTATTTTAGATAAATAAATATCAAACTCAAATATTGTTTCTGCTCTCTGCCTTGACAGTTTGGAGACATAGGATCCGAAGAGAGAATATTAGGTAACAAATCAATATAGCACATATTTTAATTTTACTTTCATCTGATATTTTATTACAGGAAAATAGACTATTATAACAGGATTTAATAAGGACTACGCAAAATGAGTACTGCTCCGTCATGGTGTTCAAACAGGGTTTAATGTATCGAATGAGAATGTGTATGGGGTACTAGTCACAGTTGCGGTTGATGTCAACTTTGTACTTCTACTTGTCTCTTTCCTCTGTGTATTTTACCTTTAATAATTGTATGTAGACCTAATGTTATCACTTAACATCGTTAGGAATATAGAAAATGCAATAAAACACCAATTTTCTTTTTAATTCACAATGAACAACAAGATTAGACAAACATACATATATACATACATCGGGCAAACCGACTGCACGCGTTGCCTCAGAGACTCTTATAATAATACATTACAGTAAATTATGTACTTTACACTAACGACCTTCAACCCAACACATAATACTTCACAAAAACATAATATAGAAAATTTAAGGAACAATTTTTTTTTTTAATTATGTAGTATCTTTGAAATGTTGCCATAGGAAAAAAATATATAGTCCCAAAATATGTAAAAAAAAAATAGATTTCTATAATGAGTTATACAGATCATGTGGAAATCAAAAATAGTTGTCGATTAAATAAAAAAAAAGATGATTTCAAATGTTCGTGTAGTACAAAGCATGTACTGCATTTTCTTTATTAAAAATGAACACTATAGTGCAGTCTAGTTACTCGATTCTATAGATAAAAAGATTTTTGTTGTTGCATCTCTTTGCACTCTGCACGAACACAAACATCATTAAGGCACAGAAAATTGTAAATTTAACATTACAACATGGCATCCTTACAACATTATAGTAGACAAAATATTTCCTTATATCTGTTAAGGATATCACGAATGTATCTTACTCCTAGCTTATCATTGTATATTACACGTGAACGCACTAACGCGCAACATACTTACAATTGTTAACTTATATCTATCAGTTAAACATTGTTTTCAAGTTGCACATTCTAATATCCCTTTACTCTTCATTCACTTCGAAACTTATGGACTATCATTTCATAATATTTACAAATAGTATATTGGTAGCTATTCGAAGTAAAGATGACATATATATCTTACAAATGTACATATTTGTTAAAATAATATAATGTCTAGGTTGATGTGTAACGGGGTTGATACGGGTTGAGCCGTGTTTCAAGCATGTTTGTTGAGGAATTTCATTGTAACTTTGGTATAAAACATATTGTACAAGTTTATACCGGAGTTTAAATTAAACCTGGTATATCGTGGTGCCAGTGCCCATTTCAATAAAACAGCTAGTGTTTTCCCCTTTTTTGAAATTTCCAAAAGGAAATATCGCTTTTTAATTTTGCTTAGTTTGAATTAGTTACAGGTAACGTTAATTAAACATAATATCGTTGAAATTGCGATTTCATTACATTATTTGTATGGAATTTTATAAAAACTTAGTAAATTATACAAATGGTATTGTGTAATGACTAACCACATAATTCATGCGTTACCACTAAACTAATAATCTAATCGACAATTACACATGTACCCGTAACTAGATGATACTATGGGCTCGAGTCGAATACACACTTATTTAACATTCGAACTGATGATAACATTTTTATTATGTCAGTTTTGCCTTCAAATTGTCTTTTATAATTTTATATAAAATATATTGCGTGGATATGCTGATGAATATAATTATAACTTCATTGGACCTGATTGATCAGCACGCAACTGTGGCAAAAGATATATTTTTATTTCACAAAAGTACCCGATGATCATACGGTCGAATAATAACAATTGATCGCCTCAGACAACATCAATGCCACATTTACCATCAGTACTATACGTTAAACTTGTCCTAAGCCCACGTGGTAAACAATTTCATGACTACAGAAATTAAAAGAATTACTTGTCTCATGTTATGTGTGATGTTGTAACGTAATATTGTATGATAGTCCGGTGAAGTTGTAAAGGCCCGTCTAGCCGATAGAGCATACAGTTCGAAAAAAAAAAAGTTAATAAATCTATTTTTTGTCAAAATATCAAATGAAGCCTTTCGATATATGATATAAAGGACATGTCAGGAAAAAATGGTTTGGCATGGAACATGCTAAAAATTTCACATTGAGACCTGTGACTATATGCCCGACTAGAGTACTAGTCTAAACTGTAACAAGAGATATAAGTCTAATCCAGATCTTATGATGAAGCTGGCTGGTGCTACATCTTAACGTAAAACCATATGTATGTCGCAAATCTCAACGAGTACTTAGTTAAAAGCAGCTGATCAATATCAAAGTCATCTGCACTGTTTCACAGGGACAGAGAAATTGATAAAACTTCAACATTACGGCATTTATTAGGGAAACAGTTACAACCGCATGGTCTTTAAACATTATGGAAAAACTAGTAAACTTTATAATAAATACGTAGAGAAATCGATTATCTATACTTAATATTATAAAGCTGAAGAGCATGCTTGCTTGAACGCGCTAATCTCTGGAACTACTGGTATGATTTAATTAAATTAGTTAGCTCATTTATTGAGGAAGGCTATATATCATCACGCTTAAACCAATAGGAGCGGAACACCAATAAATAATGTTTCAAAATAGTTTTTTGTTTCTTTTAACAGCTTCTGCTGTATGTTGGCGTTAGCCCAAAGTAACCATTTCCCGAGGACGAAGTCGCATGCGGAAGGTAATCTATACTATAATAAAACTGTAACAAGTCGAAATCTGTACATTAAATATTTTTTGAAAATTTTAATCAGGATAGGCTATGTTATCGATATAGAAGCCAAAAATAATCTTTTTACAATTTTTGTCTGTCTGTCTGTCTGTCTGTCCCTATGCACACGCATCACTCTGAACTACTGAACCAATCTTGACGAAACTTGACAGAGTGATAGCTAATATTACGAGATTACATCAAATATACTTTTTGTCTCATAAAACGCCAAGGGTTCTCCAGGATAAAGGATTAAAGTATAGAATATAAACCCGAATTACTCTGAAAGTACTGAACCAATTTTAACGAAATTTGACACAGTGATAACTAATATTAGAAGACTACATCCAGGATACTCTTTGTCCCATAAAACGCAAGGAGTTCTCCAGAATAACGGACGAAAGAAAAAAAATTGTAGTTCATGAGATTCTTAATGGATTTTGGTAATTTTCCTTAGTGCTATTTACAGCAGACAGATTAGTTAAAAATTCAAGTTATATAGGCTACATAAAAAAAAAAAAACAAATAACCAAAAAAAACGACGGGGTTCGAACCGTCTCCCCGTCGATCATGAAAGTAGTATAGAGCCGCCAACTTTACCTCTAGGCTACGCTTACATAATAATTTTATTCAAAAATTTCAACTGCTTCGAAAACGTCCACAAAATTATTAATAACTAATCTATACTATTAAAACTGTAACAAATCGAAATCTGTACATTCAATATTTTTTTGGAAAATTTAATGAAGGTAGACTATGTTATCCATATAGAAGCCAAAATTAACACAGTGACAACTGATATTACAAGGCTACATCCAGGATACTTTTTGTCCCATAAAACGCAAGGGTTTTAAATTTAGAATAGCTGGTTAATACTGTGAGAATTGGTCGATGATAACTGAAGTAGGTTATAAAAGTATTAGATATAGCATTATCAAGATATATGTCATAGTGTGATTTTACTTTCTTTGTAGAAGGGTGCATACTTTCAGTTCCGAAATTATCGCTGTCCGACATATTTTCAATTAAAACACTGGTTACATTCACAACTGCGAACGGTGTTTCATAATTTATAAATAGCGTTAAAAATGCGTAGTTTAATCCGTGACAGTCAATTGTCTAATTAAATAGTAACAAAGAAATCAGTGAAAGGTGCAAGCGCGGTGTGTTTGGCGGTATGTCAAAGGGCGCAAGGTCTTCTGTGCATGCCGTGTAATACTGGTACGACGAGTGTTCGACAAAGTAATTTGAATGTTATGTTTATACAGATAGAGTTGCAGATGTTTTTGAGTACTTCGTCAATAGTGCAAAGTTCGTATTATAACCTGTAGCTTCGGAAATGTAACGTCATAAAAAACCATAATCTTCATCATCATCATCATTGGCAGCTCTTCTCAACCTAATGCAGAAAATAAGCCTCCTCTCTTTTAAAAATAAAAACATGTAATTGAAATCTATCTAGGTCAGACTTTGGCCAGTGTATATGTATATTAGTAAGATTAAAAAAACCAATTCCGTAATATTATAAAAATATTATATTACACCTAATTTAAAAATATAAAAAATACATATACCTATACATTAAAAAAATTACTGAAGATTAATTTGACCCGTAAAAAGCCAACATCACGCAATATCTCCAGGCGGTCACCCATTCAAGCACTGACCACGCCCGACATTGCTTAACTTTGGTGAGATCGGACATGAACCGGTCGACGTTGACGACAAAACATTTCTATCCACGCGTCTCTCTGCCATTATTGTGACGTTACATAATATTAAATAGAAACAATTTGAATCTTACAATTATACAAGTAAGGTTGTAAAGGTTTTTGAGTAGGTATTTCGTTAATAGTGCAAAGATTGCGTTTTGTGTGCCCGTGTATTTCGTTTAGATTGACATTTTAAAACTCGCAATATCTTTTGAATGTAATGGCCGATTTTAATAATTCAAAAAGTTATCTACAGGTACTGAAACAGTCTTACTTTAAAGATAATTTATTTGGATATGGATTAATATATAGACATGAATAACATAGTCTTTTACGCATGGTATAGTTTTTATTAAGATTTATTTCAAAAATGTAGTTATAGTGACATAATCACAATAGGTAGACATATGTATGCTGCCGCGAGGTTTTTTTATAGATAATAATATGTTCTTTAATATTGTAGAACATATTTTTGTTCTATCATTCATAGTTATCGGGGCGCATGCGATGAAATACATTTTATGCCAAATTTTTTTCATACCTTTGATTACATTATTGAAATTTTAGTAGAAATCCCAATTTTTTTCTAAAAAATAAATATAGCCTATGTTACTAAGGGTTTTTTTCGAAATGTCTACGCTATTGACCCAGCAAGGTCTTAACAGCTTCACCGGACTACTAAGGCGAGCGCTTAAGGCGCTCATCCGATTTTATTTTGGCAACCAGCTCAAGGGTGCACGGCACACCTCGGCTTGGCTGTTGCCTGTTGCATACAAAATCGCGACCTATTTTAGCTAACCTAGCTAACTATTTATATATGTATGAGTTGTTGAAACGTATATGTGTACCAAGCATACACGCCTAAACAACTCCTCCATATATATATTATTGGAAAATTGAGAGTTTTTCAGTTCGATAAGGGGAATAAGTATACCCTTCCACTTTCATGTGTAAGCGTGTAGCGTGCACGTGTGTGGGGGTGATCGTATAGTGTTGTAGCAGTGATGTATATTGGTGTGTTACCGTATCGCGCAAGCAACGCACTCAAGGGCTCCCTACCGAGGGATCGAACCTAGGCTTCAGCCACTGCCGTGGGAGGCCTAATCCGGTATGTTACTAAGGGATAATGTAGCATTCTAATGGTAAACGAATTATCGAAATCCGTCCAGTAGTTTATCCTTCAAAATATTCCAATATTTATATTGAATACCGTATTAATTTTTAGGATTGTACTTGATACAGAATGTAAGAAAATACGATAGTAACCGAGTCATCATATATTTATTTATAAAGGACGGTATAATTTATAACATACGTGTCTGTTTGACCACACTGGAATCCTTTATCACTTATAAATAAAATTATTATTTTGATTTTCATACGACAGTACTTAATCGGTACAGTACTAAACTTAAGCGGGAAACATTACTGTTAACTTTTCGATTAATTTAACCCATGTCCCCAACTTAGATATCGCTTGAAGAAGTTACACGTATTGACAATATATATATATAAATAAATACGAAAGCGCACTGTAAGAAGAGAGTTCAAAATAGTTGAAATTGGGTTGTCGGTACCAGTCAAGGTTCAAAAAATGTATGGACACAGTTGTGAAAACAGCCCATCTTTCGTTGGGAAATAGATCAACACATTTATGTGTTTTAAAAATAGTGAAATATAGTCAAAGACCAGTTACACTTCAGAGGTTACACTTGTTAAAGTTTGACCACAATCCCACCTGATGTTAAATTACGAAGTGATCTAAGAATGGTAACACACGCTAACCCTAAAAGAGACTTTCTTTCTCATATACGTGTGTCGGAATAAATTTCTAACATGACGGTGTTAGGTAACCCTATCAGAAATAGAAAAAGCTCTACCGCCATGAAATTCAGAAATTTCAAGTAAATATTTAGAAATTTACCACTATATTTAGGAAACCATACAGGTTTGTTGGTGATTAATAGAGAGAGCCTGGTTATAGACTGATATAAAAAATAATTAAAAT
Source organism: Antheraea mylitta (assembly GCA_014332785.1). Taxonomy (NCBI): domain Eukaryota; kingdom Metazoa; phylum Arthropoda; class Insecta; order Lepidoptera; family Saturniidae; genus Antheraea; species Antheraea mylitta. The sequence continues at coordinate 7,712,096 of JACEII010000020.1, forward strand.
ATAGAATCCTATATTTTGACTGTAATGAATAGTAAATCAAAATATTGAAAGCATGGCTGAGTCTACCACTGGGTACAACAAAGTTGCAAACGGGTGAACACTTTAATAACATCATATAAGAGAAACGATTGCTATTCATTTTCTTCTTATTTTTTTTAGTTTTTACAAAACAATCTTATCTTTAACATTTAGATTACATTTTTCATATAGTATTTATAACAGATCATGTTCAACATGTCTGTGTTATTGTTAATTGTGATAAATGCAAGATAAGCGAAGCAGCTTCATATGCCTTTGTTGTTATTTGTTATAATAAATAGATGAGTTGTAACAAATATCTACAGTTTACAGTAATTTTATACTGATCCATATGTATACAGATGTGTTAGCAACAAACTGTTTTGTTTCCTACAAGCTATTTGACCGCGGCTTTGCTTGCGTTAGTATTCATTTAACCTATACTTTGGGAACAGTAACTTTTGTCGTGAAAAATCCTTATGCCCTTTTCCATACTCTTCACAATATGTAAGCACAATTTCATGATAGTTGGTTGAGAGATTAATAAATAAAATAAATAAAGTAACACACAAACTTACATTTTGCGTTTATGTTACACCAATAGAGTAATAGCGTATGGACATTGAGACTGTCAGCTTATGTTTAAGGAATGTAAAATAAAATACATAGTTATATTATTTACAAATGTATAAATAAACCATTAGTGTGTATATAAATAACACGAAGACTAGTAGCAACGTGCGTGGAGTACTCTCTACGTTGGAAGACATTCATACTCTCTTAAATTACAGGTTAGTATATGAGCTGAGCAACTCTTCAGCCTTCCACAATATGTAATGGAGTAATCCGGATCAGAGCCAAGCGAGGTGGGACCACACCCGGCCTGATTCAATGTTGTCTTATACAGATTACAAATAGCCAACATATATTCAAGTGTATCTATTTATAAATAATTAGCAGACGGATAATAAAAATATCTTGACAAATTATATAACTAAACCTTCCTCGTGAATAACTTTATCTATTGCTGAACAGCGTATGAAAATCCGTTCAGTAATTTTTGAGTTGAACTCGTACAGACAGACAGACGTGGCAGAGGATTTTGTTTCATAATAGGTAGTGATGATAAAATATTTAAGCAATAAAAGTATATGCAGTAAAATGGCCATCGGTTATAGTTATGTGAGCAGAAGTGGCAGCTGGTTTGTCATCCCGTGGAAATCTCACTCGCTTTTTATACAATTATTTATGTAAAGGCATTTACCCTGAACTAGTTCACTAAACTTATATTAAAATATATTTTAATTACAATATATACACTATACAAGGTTACGCTAAGACTTAAATAAATCATTATAAACATATGTACAGATTTATCACAACATGATTAATATTTGGATTTTATGTTTTGTTAAAAATATATTTTCTTCTTATATACACAATATATGAAAATTAAATAATTTGCTTATTTCTGTATAGTTCAGTTAAAACGATTGCACCACATTAGATGTTGCGTATCGCGTGGTGTTACTTATCTTGTCATTATGACAAACAATGTCAAACATATATTTATATATGTATACAATTTATTTTAAAAATTTAGATTTCTTTTGTATGATATGTTATTGTAATTATAATACTGAGTTACGTTTTAGTATGAACGATGTCAAAAACCAATGCAATATAAGAGCCACAAGTATCTGTAGCTTTAGAAAAATATTTCATAAATTAATTAAAATGATTTAAACATAGTCTGTGTATTATTTGGCGGAACTAATTAACTACTTATAAATTAAACTGCATACGTAATACTGTATAAAAATTAATTCTGCAATAGTGAAATGGATTATTGTTTGTCTCTATCCCATATTAATATTCTAGCAAAATTCACTGTGTATAAAATGGGGGACAATTATTTCCAATAAGTACTTAAAACTAAATATCATCTAAATCTTACTGTTTATATTTATCAGATTATAACCCGAGGATATCCACTGTCAGATAACGATATTATTTAAATGTAGACATTGATATTAAACTAGAAGTGTTGAGACATTGTGATGTGATTCTGTATAGAATGAACTTAACTAGAACAATACGCATAGATTGTATAGGTTGGTATTTGAAACGTCAGTTATTATGCAGCGTTAAGAATAGTCTGTATTAGTATAGCGAGACAGTTGGTGGATATACGGGGTGGAGTACAAGTGAGAGCACATACGGACGGCTCGGCGGTCACTAGCTGTGCGTGTCGGCGGAGGTGTCGGCGGCGGCGGTGTCGGCGGCGGCGGCGGTGTCGGCGGCGGCGGCGGCGGCGGTGGTGTCGGCGGCGGCGGCGGTGTCGGCGGAGGTGTCGGCGGCGGTGCAGTAGAGGCGCGGCTCGCGGGAGAGCACGCGCACCGCGAACGCGTCGAGGGAGAGCGCGGGTCCCGGCACTATCTCGACGTTGCCCGCGTTCGCCTGACCACACACATACATTCACATCCACACACCTACGAGATGCTCCCCACTCGGAAATATAACATTTATTCATAATAACCACTCTTAACAACAAATAACATTACATCTACTTTCATGCAATACACTCACTAATTTAATACCAAAAATAATTAGTATGTAACAAACAATAATATAAAACCTGGATAAGGATGTTACATACGAAATCAACTAAGCCACCTTTTTTTGTAATATTTTTTGCATCACTGATGAGGGTCGCCTACCGAGCTCCTTAACAGTTACCGCGCACTTGGGAGTCAAACGATAAAATCATAGTTCCCTTCTAATATAGAATCGTAATGGGCAAACAATTTAACAACTGAAATATCAGCCTGATGATATACAATAACATTCAATGGTGAGCTTGAAACTTTGACATGTGCCAACAAATTTCCCAGAATTCGTATACATTTACTAATTTAAATCGATAATACTATTGGCTCATAACGAAGGAAATAATCAGGGGGAAACCTGAACCTGAGAAATATTTTTGTAATATCACCATATCACGAAAAGTATACAATTATAGCTTTTTTGATTATTTCTTCGGAAGGAGCTTCTGATTTTGCAGTGGGCTACAGAGTTAAAGCTTGGTGATTTGTGGCCTTTTTTACATACAGTGGAGTAGAGTTGTTTTCACGTGAACACTAATACGTTACCATAACTAATTGTAAATGTCAAGTATATGTGCTGAAACAGACTAATAGATGTTTGCTGATAGATTTTTAACTTGAGGGCGTTAGCTAGACAAGATGAAAAAGGTGTATAATAAGCTATAACTTCAAACGATATTTTACATATAAAATCTACGTTGATTGAGGCGGTGTCTGAAAACAATGATGTTATGATTTCTTTTATATTATGGAGGTAATAATGCAAGCATTGCTACTTCACATGGGCAACCCTGAATGGATGTGTGGCTGTACCATCTCCAAATATAGTTGGAGACGGATGGTATAATGTAGAAATAGGCATGAATGTGTACTGTTGAGTATTGTTCGGGTGTTTGAGTGGTGATACGTACCAGGAAGAGCGTGGCGAGGAGGAGCCGCGACACGTCGGCGGCGGCGGTGGCGGCGGCGCGCAGCACGCTCGGGAAGGGCGTGGCGGGGGCGGAGAGGGCCGAGGGGGCGGAAGGGGCGGAGGGGGCGGAAGGGGCGGAGCACGCGTCCAGCACGGTGCGGGCGAGCGCCGCCACGTCCACGCCGCCGCGCGCCTCCGCCGCCGCCGCGCGACTCGCCACGCGCTCCTGCCACGACGCGCACGCCTCCGCACCCGAACTCGAACCCGAACTGCTCTGCAACGCAACAGCACACTAATCACATCTCCTCACAGATACTAACATATTTCACTAAATATACAATAATCTCTAACATAATCATCTCCTACATATAGCAGATCACTCACTATCAATTACTTTATGACACTCAGTATCTGTTCAATACTGTTACTCTATATTACAAATAAGAGAGAGCACTATCACATATTTGAATACCTACCATTATGTCATGTACTACGAGTATAAATGCCTTAATAATGAAGTATTGGTGTGCAGTCCAGTAAAGCAGTAAAAACCTGCCAGGCCAATAACATAGCCAATTTCAGTCAGAATATAATTCAATCACTAGTTAACACCATTTCACACTACCTTCACATACATACACACTAACATAAAATAGAAAAACCTTTTTTTTTTCTTTATCAATCTCCTAATCCGGCATGACAGCTACTCACGGTATTTTTCGCGCAGTTGGTGGGACAGCTTCCGAACCGGAGTTTAAAAGTGATACTCGGGTTCGGGTCCCTACTGACTGGCGGCCGGTCAACGGATAACCGTTTCACCGGGTTTCCCTGATTCCCATGACGAACCTTCCATTGCTTCAACAGTACCAGGAACTTTCAACTGTAGCGGACCTAAAGCAATTTCACGGATAGCAGCACCTTCGGAATGGGCTGGTTCTCATTCACTATGCCTGAACACAAAGGGCCATATAGAACCTTTATTTTGCGACATTTTAAGTCCGAATGTGGTTGCTAACCAGTCAGGCAATAGCCCTACCACCATGCTGAAATGAATCAAGAATTACATGGTGTACCATCATGGCCAACACCATACTAGGAACCAACAATCGCCAGAGCCTCGTCGGTTATTCGGCTGGGTGCACCACATGCAGGTAAGGTTGGCTTGGACATCTAAGATGGTGATTGATACCCCTTGCACCCCAAACTCTGCTGACATGGTGCTTTTTGCGGACGATACTTCTCTAATATTTAAAGTGAAAAGGATAGATTCAGAGGTAGGGCAACTGAATAATACTTTAAATGAAATTTGTCATTGATTTGTGTTAAACAATCTATTGCTAAATGCAGATAAAACGAAATGTATAAGATTTACTTTACCCAACGTTAGACTGGTTGATAGTAGAATAGAAGGGAACTTAATAGGGTTAGTTCACTCCGCCGCTGCACAGGATTTGTTCGTGCAGTCAATGGCGGAGTGGGGTATCGGGCTCGCGGTCGCCCCGGAGCCGCACTGGGCTGGGGATCGGGCCGGTTCCGTGGCGATCGTGGCCCGCCAAGATTTGCCCCTGGCGGTGAGAGAGAGGGGTTCCGGGTTCGTGGCAGCCGTCTGGGGAGGGTACGCCATTGTAAGGACGTACTTCTCCTCTAACAAACCCCTGTGGGAGTTCGAGGCGTTCCTCGGCTCCCTACAGGGAGCTATCAGGCGGCTGTCGCCGCTCCCCGTGGTCCTCATGGGCGATTTTAACGCTAAATCGAGGACCTGGGGAGCGTCAGTTACGAACCTGAGGGGCATGACCGTTGAGGAGTGGGCAGTCGAAGTGGGGCTGTCCCTTCTCAACCAGGGGGGCGTCCACAGGTGCGTGCGGCGGAATGGGGGGTCTGTGGTAGACGTCTCGTTTGCCATCCGTCTGTCGCACGTCGTATCCAGGGGTGGAGGGTGCTTGAGGAGGTGGAGACCCTATCGGACCACCGATATATCAGGTTCAAGGTCTCCACCTGCCAAGCCGGGATCAGCACCCGCCCCCGGAGGAGCGCGATGTTCCCCTGTTGGGCGGTGAGCCGCCTCAACTGCGAACTAGCGGAAGAGGCGGCCATCGCCCAGGCGTGGTCCGTGCCTCCTCCGCAGGACGATGTCGACGCGTCCGCAGCCCGCCTTCGTGGTGCCCTCACGGAGGTTTACGAAGCGTCGATGCCGCGGAGCGTACACCGCCCACACAAACAGGCGGTGTACTGGTGGTCGTCGGAGATCGACGATGTCCGGGCGGCCTGTACCGCGGCTCGGCGGTTGTTCGAGCGCAGCCGCCGGCGGCGGCACCGGGACCCCGAGGCAGAGGCCCGGCTGTATGGCAGCTACAGGGAGTGCAGGAAGACCCTGCAGACTGCCATCAGCCGGGTGAAGGAAGCGGCATGGGAGGAGTTGCTTCAAACGCTGGAGGGGGATACTTGGGAGCGTCCGTATCTGATCGTACGCAAGAAGTTACGATCGTGGGCGCCCCCGGTGACGGAGACCCTCCAGCCGTAGATGATGGCGAGGGTCGTGGGAGAATTATTCTCCGACCCACCCCCGCTACCGGCTCCTCCCATGCCGCCGCCCGGGCGGAAGTTGAGGTGTCTGACCGTCCTCCGATTACGGAGGTGGAGATGGGGAGGGCAGTCGAGCGCCTCCTCAAACGGCGGAGAGCGCCCGGCCCAGACGGGGTCCCGGGTCGGGTGCTCGGCCTTGCGCTGGGCCATCTTGGGGGGTGGCTTCGGGAGCTGTTCGACCGGTGTTTAGCGGTTGGGCGGTTCCCGAAACCCTGGAAGCTTGAGCGGCTCTGCCTGATGGCCGGAATATTGGGGAGCCAGGTGCCGACGACTCTACATGGGACTCGTGCGGGCGATGGTCATCTACGGGACACCGGTCTGGGCAGACGCCCTCGGTGCCGCCAATGTGCGCAGCGTACGGTGGCACAGAGGGCAATCCGGGCGTACCGGACGGTGTCCTCGGTGGCGGCCTTCACGCTCGCCGGTTCCCTGGGAGCTGGAAGCTGGAGTTCTCGCCGCCGTGTATGAATTCACGGCGGCGAGGAAACGTAGGGCGGGGCCTCCGGCTCCCAGGGAAATTGAGGGGAGGAGACGGCGTCTGAGGGAGGACGCCGTCTAGAGGTGGATCCAGGACCTGGCGGACGCGCGCTTTGGGACGTGTACCGTCGACGTCGTTCGCCCGATTCTGAAGGACTGGATTGGGAGGAAGTGGGGCTCCCAGATGTTCCGACTGACCGGACACGGCTGTTTCGGGTGGTACCTGCACCGGATAGCTCGCAGGGAGCCGACCGCCGCCTGTCACGAGTGCGGCGCCGAAGTAGACACTGCGCAGCACACTCTCTCTCCGAGTGTGTTGCGTGGAAGGAAGAGCGCCGCACTCTGGCGGCGGCGGTGGGAGGTGATTTGACGCTGCCGGATGTGGTTTAGGCCATGCTCGGCAGCGAACAGGTGTGGCGAGCAGTGGTCTCCCTTTGCGAGGAGGTCATCTCGTAGAAGGAGGCGGCGGAGAGGGCCCACGAGGTAGACTCTCTAAGTGGCCCTCTCTGTCAACGGAGGACAGGCGGAAGGAGGCGGCGCTTTACCCAACTCCTCCCGCCACCGTAGCCTGACCTGAGGGGATGCAGTCGGGGGGTTCATCCCTTCATTGCACAGGTCCGGCGGACGAGGGGATGCAGATGGTGTGTGCCCAGTCTGTCTCTATATTGGTAGGAGCCCGGCGGCCACCTTCTGCCGGGCGGACCGTTGAGGCGGCTCTACAAGGGGAATAGCCTAGATCGATTCCTTGCCGCCCCAAGAACACGGTCTGTCGGCACACCGTGGGGTTTTGGTCCGCGCGAGTCGAACATAACCCGCCATCTCCCCTGGGAGGGGGGTATCCATAAGGGATTTCCCCACGTAAAAAAAGGGTTAGTTGACAATACTGTGTTCTTAGGAATTACACTAGATTCTAAATTACAATGAGGCCTTCACATTAAAATAATGGCAAGCAGATTACGTTCCGATGCATTTGCAATACGTAAGATTCGCCAGTTTATTTATTGTCACTGCTAGGTTAGTCTACTTCACTTACTTCCATAGCTTAAAGCGTTATGGCATTCTGTGGTGGGGGACAGCAAATAAGATAGACATCATATTTTAATTACAAAAATGGGCATATCGAGCAATATATAATATGGAACCTCGCGAATCATTAAAAACGAAGATCCAGGAATTTGACACCTTAATTCTATCTTCCCAATACATTCTTGATAATTTAATGCATGTCCATATAAATTTTGAAAAACTGAATTTAATACAGGATGGGCGTAATGTAAATACTAGAAACAGTAATAAACTGGTTATCCTATGTTTCAGACTTAGCAAAACCAGTAATATTTTTTTAGGTAATAGTGTTAGGTTTTATAATAAAATCCCAAAATATGATACTAATTTGCCGAACTGTAAATTTAAGCGCCACGTCAAGCGGGTTTTAGTGTCAGATAGATATTATAGAGTAGATCAGTATGTGAACGATAGTGACGTCTGGAATTGACTCCTCCTGTGCATCTACTAAAAGCTATTGTATGATGTATTGGAAGTATATGTTAAAAAAATGTAGCTTATGGAATTTCTTGCTGGTTCTTCTCGATGACTGGATTGTTTTCCGAACCGATGATAGTTTTTTGACGTTCATAAGTGCTTTATTAGGGCCTAATCTGGATAAAGTATTTTTGATTATAATTTTTAATTATACTTAGAGATGTAAATGGGCCTCCACATATGATTTAGAAGAAGCACATGAGCCAATATATATTATTTATTAAAAAAATAAAGCCAAGCCTGGCTTGAAGTTATAAGTATGTGATATAGAATTACCATGATAGTGATATTGACAGAGTGGTTCAAGTGAGTGTCGTCGGAGTCGCCCAGCGAGCTTTGCTCGAAGAATCCATCGTCCTCACTGTCGGGGTCGAGCCGCGTCGCTCCCCCCGCGCCCGCCCTCACCTCCGCCGCGCTCCACCCGCTGAACCCTGCTCACAGACACCACACCTCAGCGCACTATGTCTCAATGTGTCTCAGCATTGCTTCATCTATCTCCTTAAGCAACTTAGTGCCCGTTTTTAATTTTCTAGTATAGTTTATGTGCGTTTTAAACTACAATTTGCTATAAACAATAATTAAATAAAATTTCGTTTTGAATAATTTACTTTTTTATACAGTTACTATACAATTTTGTGTATTTATAATACGTTTTTTTTAAACTTCATTTTTTTTAAAGTAATTATTTTTCTGTAGAAAATGCTGCATTTTAAACTATTTCCAAAAGATCCAATGTGAAGTTTGACTGTTCTTTAGAAGCCCATAACTTGACAAATAAACATAACACAGAAAAAATATTATCCTGTAAGGTCCAATTATCCTGTAAGAAATACAATTATGCTGAATATGATCGAATTTCAGAACTTCATTTTTTTTCGTTGTCCTCTGGACGTGAAAAGCCACAGTTGTTAAACAGTTTATACTAAAGCTGGCAAATTCTTTATCGTGCGCTTTTATCACTTTATCCTCTACTCTCAATGATTTCTGTAAATATTCTATAATTAATCTGAATACTGATACTACTGTAATCAACTACCAACAGCTTCTTACCTCCAATATCAACTTGTGAGGATTCGAAGCCCCGAAAGTCTGCAATAAACAAAACTTTACAAGTGATATTGTTTTAAGCAGATATGGAAGTGATTAATATATCAAGATATACCTGGCTCAGTAAAAATTGGTATGAACTATGTGTGTGTGCAGTGTGCATGTGCAGTGTATGTGTGCACTGTGTGTGTACAGTGTGCGTGTGCACTGTGTGTGTGCACTGTGTGTGTACAGTGTGCGTGTGCAGTGTGTGTGTGTGTTCAGTGTGCGTGTGCAGTGTGCGTGTGCAGTGTGTGTGTGTGCAGTGTGCGTGTGCAGTGTGCGTGTGCAGTGTGCGTGTGTGCAGTGTGTGTGTGCAGTGTGCGTGTGCAATGTGCGTGTGCAGTGTGCGTGTGCAGTGTGCGTGTGTAGAGTGTGTGTGTGCAGTGTGCGTGTGTAGAGTGTGTGTGTGCAGTGAGCGTGTGCAGTGTGCGTGTGTAGAGTGTGTGTGTGCAGTGTGCGTGTGCAGTGTGCGTATGTAGAGTGTGTGTGTGCAGTGTGCGTGTGCAGTGTGTGTGTGCAGTGTGCGTGTGCAGTGTGCGGGTTGCAGGGTACTGACCGAGCCCCGGCGGGAGCGTGACGTGTGCGCGGAGCTTCCGGCGCTGCGCCAGTATGAAGCTCTTCCGCTGCGACACGACGCGCTCTATCCATTCACTGCTGATGCTGAACTCCTGTATCTTCATCAGCTTCCGACGCACATCTGTCAATTATCATTTCGTTCATCTATACATATAACAAAAATGAAGCGTCTGTATGTAACAGCGAAATATTTTTTTTTCAATGATTGGGTATGAACGCTACTGTTAACAAAAATACAATTTTTAAAATTTTTGTCGGTCTGTTTGTTCCGGCTAATCTCCAAAACGGCTGGACCGATTTTGAAATTACTGTGACATAGGCTACTCTAAATTAGACTAAGTGTTAATCGCGGCTTCGTCTGCAATGCTATCTCCAAAACGGATGGACCGATATTCGTAGAACTTTCACCAACAGATAACGGATACTATAATAAGTAATTTAGTATATTTTAATTTAGAATAGCTGTTTACCGTGGCCTTGTCCGCAGTACTATCTCTGAAACGGTTAAAGTTATCTTCAAAAAACTTTAATTGGGAGATAGCTGACTTTATAAAAAGTAATTCAAGTAATTTTAGTTTATCCTAGCTGTTAACCGTGGCTTCGCCTGTAGTATTATCTCCAAAACGGTTTGATCGATCTTCACGAAACTTTGATTGGCAAATAGCTGACCTTATAAAAAGTAATTCAAGTTATTTTTATTTAGACTAGCTCTTCGCCCACAGTACTATCTTCAAAACGGTTAGATCAACTTTCACGGGACTTTCACTGGTAGACAGCGAACCTTATAAAAATTAATTGAGATTATTCTATTTTAGACTTGCTGTTATCCGCGACTTTGTCTGTATGAAATGTAGCAAGATTTTAACTAATACTTTATTTTTAATTAGAGACATAATTATCAACTTATTGATTATAATTCATCATTATATTTATTAGTAACTTTGAAGATAGACGAGATCTTCCTAATAAGTTCTTAGAGCATAAACGTATTACGTAAAGTATTCCATAATACAATTCCTTACGGAACAGATGAGCGATAATTTTTTTAAAGTAACAAAATATTAATTACAATAGAAATGTATATTAAGTGTAATGTAAAAGTAAATTTTTATAATAATATTTTAAGTAACTGTTTCATTACTTTCTTATACAGTGTGAGTACTGAGGTAGTTATATAGTGGGGTAAGGTTCCAAATATGCTGTTAATGACAAACCACATTTGGCACACTGTTAGCATTTATATATCCAATGTACACATTACATATTACTGTAAGCGGTGTGTGTTTCGTACTAACAATTGTTTTTAAAGAGCATTTCTATAATTGCACATAGTCTCACAATTTTATAATTCTTTAATACAACTTAAAAAAACGCGTGCGGAGCTGCGGGTACAGCTAGTTCTTCCATAAGTTAGGTTATTTTAAGTGAAGGGTATAATTTTCATTATTATTATAATTAACAGAATTCATCCCACGTGTATTAGCAGTGGTACATAGTAGACTTGATTTTTATACCACGTGGCCACCAACAATACACTATTTGATAACTATTGAAAACAAAATAATTACTTATGATATACATGATGTTGTAATGTAATATTGTATCATAATACTTGATGTAGTTCTGTGAAACCAATTGCATGGATAGTTTGGAAAAAAAAAGTATGATAACTGATGATAAATTTGTTAAAACATCAAATGGCCTAAAAGACATGTCAGGCAATAATGGATTGGCATGGAACATGTTAATAGTTACACATGTTGGGCTCATATTTAATTTATTGACATATCTGTGCCACTGAATAAGGTATCCTATTAAAATTTCTATAAAACATAAGCTTATATCACAAATATATTGAAAATTATATAATTTTATAAAGTCTATAATACATGATAACAAGAACGTTAGTGTGTACATACTAGCATTAATGGATACAGTGAAACAGCCATTGAGTATGTCGTCTATGTCGGTGTCACTGCGTCTTTTTCTGTTCTTCTTGTGGAGCGGCGCGAGGTCCGACGTGACCGGTTCTACTAGAAGAGCCTGTTCCGGCAGCGAGGGCTCGTCGGGCAGCGGCGTGCTAGCTCGGGCCGGGGATGCGGGCTCCTCCACAGCCGGGAGGTACGGCTCTATGGCGGCCTGCAGCTCCGCCAGGGAGATGGGCCGCAGCGCCGCGCCTTCGCTTCTCCCTCGCCCCTCTAGTTCCTCCACCAGCAATCCACCCTGCGTGCCGATAGACCACTTCTTGTTTATCAGCTTAGCTTCATTGGGTATCAAAGTACCTGCAGCCTGCGAGTGACATACAAGTCGGAGGGTAAGCCGATGGGCTCCCCGGCGTAGTCCAGGAGCTGCAGGTCGGTGTCGGCGAGCACGCGCGGCTCCAGCTCGATGTAGATGCGGGGGAGAGTGGGCGGGGGCTCCCAGTGAGTAGGGTGTAGGTGCGTACCTGCAGCCTGCGAGTGACATAGAAGTCGGAGGGCAAGCCGATGGGCTCCCCGGCGTAGTCCAGGAGCTGCAGGTCGGTGTCGGCGAGCACGCGCGGCTCCAGCTCGATGTAGATGCGGGGGAGAGTGGGCGGGGGCGGGGGCGGGGGCTCCCAGTGAGTAGGGTGTAGGTGCGTACCTGCAGCCTGCGAGTGA
>JACEII010000020.1:7744538-7825229 GCA_014332785.1 Antheraea mylitta
AACTATGTAAAGAATTTTTTGCAGGTGTTTGCAATGAATATGCATTGTGTCACTTTTGGTTACGGGCAGTAGTAGCTCGCGCGACGTCACTACGCGGCGGTATACTTTAATAACATTATTCACAGTTAAGGAAAATATCGTTTTGTCCTGTAAATGACTCCTTTTAGACAAACCACAAGCTTTCTAACACAAGACATTCCTAGAATTATATTTCTGTTGTTATTATCTATATTATTATTATGCAGTTTCAAGTTACTTCAATTGTCTAATAATAGGAAGTGTTCTTAGAGTGTAGCAATACAATAGAATGATAAAATTAAAGGATTCGTTGTCACAATTTCTACATACAAAATTATTAGAAAAGGTGAGGCAATAATTTTATTTTTGGTGTCGGTGCAGCGCGGCTTATGTAGATGGCAATAGTCACAGAACAACTGTTTTCAGTCGTTAAATACTCTTATTAGGATATATGATTCTTTGCACTACAATGTATTATTGTACAATTTTATAATTATGCGTAAAATATGTCTTTTTTTCTCGAACTAACTACACTATTAGTATAGCAACGCCTTAACAGCTTCACCGGACTACCGTCAAATATGTGTGGAATGAATAGAGACAATAACAAAACAAAATTATATTTAAAAAGTGGTGTTACATAAATGGACATTGAAAAATGAAATGTTTATACCTAATCGATTTACCAAGAAGGAAACCCAAAAATGTATATGCATCCGTAAATTTATTGATAAGTTTAAGATGTGAATATTAAATCTATAGCAGTATTTGATGCTTTTATGAATACCTGTTGAGTTGATATGTAAAAAAGAAGGCAGCTTTCATGAGCTTCTTGCGCGGGGCGCGGGCTTGGCTTTGCGTAGTTAACAATGCGTCGAGTTGCGCCACCCGCCGTATCGCGTCGCCACTTAAGCTTCAAGGGCTGGTTGGAGCGCGGCGCGCGACGCCCGCGGGCTGCGGTCTCTCGAGTCAGGCGAGTGCGGGGCGCCGGTCAGTGCCTTATTAGGCGTGTTAGTGTTCGTACGTGTATTTCGCTTAATCTTCGCGTTCCAGTGAGTATCGTACTCGATGCACATGACTCGATGTTCTCGTAATTGCAAACTGAACCCACGCGCCACTCAACGGTCGAGGACGAGCCCCCGGATAAGGTCTTGATCGGAGCGAGATGCCGTGCGTCCGAGGACTATGCACCGCGGAAAAGATATTCATCTTCATTAACATCGCGTTCGCAGTGAGTTACCAGTATTCTAATCAAATGATATTTACTGAAATAAAAAGCCCTTACGAATATTTTATGTTACCAAAAATACCTACGTATATCCACCACCGTTGCCTGTGCCGTTTTTTTTTGTTGACTTTTTACCATGTTTCTTGAAGACGCAGAGCAAGCCGCGCCGGCCGCGGGCCACACCGTTTCAATAAACATTAATTTGTTTCTGTTATATACTTGGTGAATTTTCATGCATAATCAATTAAGACCTGAATATAATATCAACACTACTTTATATTATTATTGAGATATATTTGAACCATTCGTTTGTATGATAATACCTGAGAACCCAATATGAATGCATCATGTAAACAGAACTGAACACCGAACAGTGTGCAAACCGTTTCCATTTGAATTGTATATGCAGTCAATGTTACTAGATCGCCAGGGTATTTAAATAAATCTATTTAATTTTTAACGTTTTACTGGTATACTAAATGAATACCGTAAATTGTTTTTTTTTTTATATTTGGCAGATATTAATGATTTCAAATCAATTGCTCCACTTTAACTTTAGGGTCTTCTAAATGAAAACTCCTATACTGAACAAATTATATGGTTTTCAAAAGATTCTGTTATTGAACATAAGTCCCGTATACATCTCATTAGATTTTCTTTTTTTCTCAATTTGTGTATTTATTCCAAATACTGTGGTTAAATTAATTTTAACTAATAACAGACAAAAGTAGTGTGGTACAGTGGCTAAGATATTCGTGATTTCAAATAGTTATCACTCACAACTGTACCCCTGATCGATTAATAGTCATATTGAATTGATCTTACTCTAGGTACTTAATAAAAGTTGCCATCTGTTGTCCACAAAATATATATAGCAGGATAAACATTTAAAACTTGCTTCAAACTTTATGTATAAAATATTCTTAACGTCTCGGTATTACGTATTATTACGGAATACGGTATTATTCTATGAAATAATTGTTAAAAAATAAATTTGTTATAATCATAAATATTTAATTTACAAATGATAAAATTTTAATTACTACAGTTATAAATTTTTAATTTTTTTATTAACCCTGGTAACATTCCTATTGCGGTGAGTAGTAAAGTTACCGCCAAAATAAATAAAAAACAATACTTTTAGGTGTCATCTGCCCGAGTCGCGTCGCATCGCGTCTGATTCATTCAAATACGCGTGACGTCTCGGGTCCCTCACCCTGCAATTTGAAGAGTCGGAATTTTTTGTCCATTATAGTTTTTGTTAACTTTGAGATAAAAACCTTTTTATTGGTGAAGACGTGTTTGAAATGTTGATAATTTGTAAGTTGTATTATTATCATTTTGAACGAGTTCAAAGTTTTTGTCTAATAAATATAGGATATTCGCATGTTCTAGTGGATATAAAATTGTCTCTTATACAAGAAAAAAGGTTGGTTGTGTATTAAATGCACCGCGTTCACCGACTGCCACCGCGGCCTGCTCGCGTTGTTTTTTTTCGCACTCTAACCTTATCTAACAAATAGAGACGAAACTGTTTTGTTTTAACTTAAAATCACCAAATTGATAATATACAAAATTACGAATGGTTGTTCGGTGGTGACCCATAACCTCGAAACTTTGAACATGAATATCTTAGTAACTATGACTTTCCGCCGGGAGGAGAAGTCACCTCTATGGCCCGCTACTTCCGACCCCTCAACCTTAATATCAAGATGCGAATTGCAAATGCAGCCACTCAAAATACTGCTTGCTATTTTATTCCGGTTTGGTTAGGTTAAGTTAGACTACTAATAAAGATAACCCGGCCCACCGCGGTAGCGGTCGGCGAACGCAGTGCTTTTAATACATAAATACTGAAAAAAGTATACTATTGTTATGGACAGGTAATGAATAAGGACATATAATTATCATCTTTTAAAACTAGTACATTTTACACAATGAATGATGTATAAGAGTAGATTGTGGTTTCTATACTAGATTAATAATAGACTAAAAGCGTTCATAAACTAATAAAGAAGTTGCCTCGCTAGCGATAAGTTAGGACTTGAGCGTAATATGTTAAAAATAAAGGTAAAATATCAAACATAAGGATCTAAAATTGACATCTATTTATGTTTCACTTATCTCAATGTCATACATTTTATATAATACGTATCTATACCTAAATTTGTGTTCTGCTCAACTGTACTTAGAGCGGTTACAAACTTTGTCGAGGACTATATAAATCTAGCTTCTCTGTTGTAATACGTACATTATAATTAGTGGGATTTGATTGTGATCAGTGGGTTTTTTTAATTAGACGAGATGAACTGCGTCAGCGTCAGTGTGATGATTCGCTAATCTAACGAGAGAGTGGCAGTACCGTGCAATTATACTGGATCTAAATAAGTCACTATAAAACTTGCAGTGTTTTTATATATTAAGATATACGTTTGATCGGATTTACAAGTTCTACCGACGATAATAACTTGTCTATGTGCGTCACAATTTTTAGTTAAATACACCACTGCATTAAATCCTTTTTAAATGTTATTGTTAATCCTTTATGTCAGACACTTGAATAATCACAAAATATTTTTAAAATATTGTAAATATTATTTAGTAAGCGTTGCAGCTGT
This sequence comes from Antheraea mylitta, assembly GCA_014332785.1. Lineage (NCBI taxonomy): Eukaryota > Metazoa > Arthropoda > Insecta > Lepidoptera > Saturniidae > Antheraea > Antheraea mylitta. The sequence goes on from JACEII010000020.1 coordinate 7,748,403, forward strand.
AACAGGCTCTCTTTCCATCATACGAGTATAGAGTAACGTTGGCCTAGTGTTTAACATATTTTACGAACCATCGCCTTACTCCCAGTATATCATAGACTGATCAAAAAGCGCTGAAGTTCTAAAACTTCACTTTGACTTTCATTGTGCTAAGGAGGTATACCGCTATCTGGTTGATTCAAAGTCAAAGACTGCTATGTCGTTTATTTTATTATCATTCATCCCGAACAAAGTTCTTGTTTCCAACTAATGAATATTTGAAAAAGATATTGTTGACTTAGTAGCTTGCAACGTTTGATTAACTTTTCTGCGTATTGTTTTAAAGTTCGCAATGCGATCCGCTGATGCAGTCGTGTTTATTTATCCGCGCAATTCATTCGACCCAAGATTATTGTTTAATTACATACCTATTGGCAGTGAACAGCACACCTCCGAGTTACGCAATACAGACGCGGAAAACAGTTTACAGATCATTATGTGGTTTTTGTTGAACGTTATTTTGATCGTTGTTAGATTGACTAAGGATTTGAGAAACACCATAACATCATATCTTTGTATTTAATAAATAGCTGAGTATATTTTTTTATAAAGAATGTAAATTAAAAATACATGATTCAATTTAGGGTCTCAAGGCGCTTTTGAACGTCAAATTTGTCACCGGTTCTGACAAATAACTCACTTATCTAGATGAACCGGTAACAAACTTGACTTGAGAAGTCAATTCCAGACATAACCATTGTTTACATATTCATTCACTTTAAAGGATTCGTTTTATTATAAGATGAAGTTCACATATAAAATAAAAGTGAACATCAGATTTTAATAGAATACAGAGAGTCATTAAAATTTAATTTCAACAGTGCTAACTGCGCCGGCCCGCTTTCGTTGCCTCTAACAACCACTTTAAAATAATGACCCAAATGTTGCGCAGAACAAATTCCCTTAAAATGTTGTATTGATTATATCACGGTATAAAAAATAGCGAACTATTTCAATTACATGCACTTAATTTTATTTGCGGTGCCTACTGTTTACAAGTTTCTCTGTAGAACAAATATAACTATGTACTCGTTACTCAGTATTGTGACCAGTTGACTGATAAATGTTGTTTCAATTCAATACTTTCTGAGAAGTATGATTGTAGGCGAGCGAGCAATATATAGGGCAAATCGTGGAACAACCGCACGGGTTCTGAGTCAGCAGTTCGAGACGGTTATAGCGGGAGTGGTCACACCGTAACACGACACGCGGACGTGGGTTTTCCAATACTTACAGAAAACTCATTGAAGAGGCCATGTATAATCCCTACCTACATACTCACATAGATTTTGTTAAGCGCCGCTACTTTTAATTTCATTATAAACTTTGATCTGATTGATGTTCCTAGCTACAGAATAATTATTTCCATGATACAAGACATGTTGTCGGTGTAAAACTGAAACTAACTATGGAGATTTCTTTTATTTAGCTAATCAAATTAATTATATCAATAATAAAAGTACAGAACTTTTTATTTTTAACCTTAATTAAACCCGAGTAAAATAATGAAGTGTAGCTGGTTGTTATACGACATAACATTCTGCATTGTAAGTTCGGTCAGCTTCTGAACAGCATAGTACAACTCCAACACATTCTCTACTGTGGAAAAATTACTTGTCAGTGATATTGCAGGCGTGTTGCGTTACTTGTTATCACGTCTTACTCAGCTCTAACAAGACTTCGTCACTCTGAAAATATGCAACACTTACTAGAATTGAATAATATACGTACAACTGCTAGATACGACACTGTCCTTTTGTTATTTAGTTAGGTGACAGGTTGAGAAACAAAGTTATTGTACTGTCCCTACAATTTAAAACCATTGACGACCGATTCCTGGGTTTGGCTTCTGCATGACAAATTTTAGTTTCTCTTATGGTACAAATAAACAAATTAAAACAATCCCTGTGATCAACTTAACAACGTAACTTTTTGAATTTATTAGAAAAATGACTGGGCTTTATGTAAACTTTTTTAATAATTGTATTTTCGTTACGAGTACTTAACCTGATTGTTTAAGTTTTCCCTGGACATGAAAATGTTTTTAATTCAAGATTTTAGATAAACAATATTATATACGTTAAAGTAATAAAAATTCAAGTTAAAATACTTAATCCGATTAATACCAGGCTAAACATAAACATTCGTATGTTTTAAATTATATACAATTTTAGTTTATAACCTTTTAAAGTATTTTTGCGATTAACACAGACGAATTTTTGCTTCATACTTTAATGAATTTATTGTAAACTAGCTGTACCCGCAGCTCCGCACGCGTTTTTTTTATTGTATAAAGAATTATAAAATTGTGAGACTATGTAGAATTATAGAAATGCTCTTTAAAAACAATTGTAAGTACGAAACGCACGTCGCTTACAGTACTATGTAATGTGTACATTAGTTATATATATACTAACAGTGTGCCAAATGTGGTTTGTCATCAACAGCGTATTTGGAACCTTACCCCACTATATAACTATCTCAGTACTCCCTTACACTGTGTTAAGGCACGAATGAAACAATTACTTAAAATGTTATTATAAAGATTTACATCTAAACTACGTTAATATACATTTCTATTGTAAAAAAGATTTTGTGACTATAAAGAAATAAACGCTTTTCTGTTACGCAAGAAAATGTATAATGGAGCTCTTTACGTAATACATCTATGGTCTAAGATCTTATTAGGAAGACCTCGTCTATCTTCAAAGTTAGTAATAAATATAATGACGAATTGTAATCAATAAGTTGATAACTATGTCTCTAATTAAAAATAAAGAATAAGTTGAAATCTTCCTAATTTCATACAGACTAAGTCGCGATTAACAGCTAGTCTAAAATAGAATAACTTAAATTACTTTTTATAAGGTACGCTGTCTACCAGTGAAAGTCCCGTGAAAGCCGGTCTAACCGTTTTGGAGATTGTAATGCGGGTGAAGCCACGGTTAATAGCTAGTATAAATTAAAATTGCTTGAATTACATTTTATAAAGTCAGCTATCGGCTAATGAAAGTTTTGTGAAGATTGATCTAACCGTTTTAGAGGTAGTATTGCGGGTGAAGCCACGGTTAACAGCTAGGAAAAATTTAAATTATTTGAATTACATTTTAAAAATGATCTATCTACCAATAAAATTTCTAGAAGATCAGTCAAATCGTTTTAGAGATAGAACTGCGGGCAAAGCTACATTTAATAGCTAATCTAAATTAAAATACATTAAATTACTTTTTATGATATCTGCTATCTGTTGGTCAAAATTTGTGAAAATCGATCCATCCGTTTTGGAGATAGCATTGCAGACGAAGCCGCGGTTAAAACTTAGTCTAATTTACAGTAGCCTATATCACCCGCTGTAATTTTAGCTATCTGCCAGTGAAATTTCCGTTAAAATCGGGCCAGCTGTTTCGGAGATTACCCGGAACAAACAGACAGACAGACTGACAAAAAATTTAAAAATTGCATTTTTGTTATCAGTAGCGTGTATACGTTCATACCCAATCAGTGAAACTTTTTTATTTCGCTGTTACATACAGACACTTCATTTTTATTATATGTATATATAAAACAGAATGATCCAGCATTCTGTTTGTGCAAGGATATACTCACAAAGTTGTCTTGATAGCACCTTCTAACGTAATAGTACATAGGGTGATTGTCGCAGTTCTAATGGACAAGTAAATACTCACTACTGGGACCTTGACAAATAATGCAATTTGCCATCGGGTTGATCAAAGTGACCTGTTGCTCATACAATCAATTAAAATCTTTAAAACCTTTTTTTATTAACGTGAGGAGATCCTTTATGGATACGCCACCCTCCCGGGGGAAAAAGTGGGTTATGTCCGACTCCCACGGACTAAAACCCCACGGTGTACCGTCCACCGCATTGTAGGGGCAGCCAGGGATCGAACCTGCTGTCTGACCTTGAAAAACGGTCCCTGCGGCAGCCCTACTGTAGGGAGGCTACTGGGTACACAACCAGTTGCCCCTCCTCGTCAACCTCCCCTGTGCGAGTCCCTCAAGTTCGGCTACGGTCTTGGGAGTAGACGGGCATTACATCTCACCATTCCCACTGCTCTTCTTTGGCGAAGAGGGCTATTTCGCGGATCTACCTTCCGGGAAATCTTTAAAACATACTTATCTACCTAAATCAAACAAAAATAAAATTTAAAGCTAAAGTGGAAATTTAAGTGTTTTTTGATAACTACAAGTAGAATTCAAGCAAACTAATGGAATACAAAAAAACAATGTTCACTTGCATCAATCCATCGGCAATCGTCGCTTCAAGCCTCTCGTCTGCTGGATATACACTGAGTAATTAGGAAAAGAGAGTAAATGTAAAAGTTTCATCATCATTTGTAAGGTAGTGAAGAGTCATTAAAGCACAGCGCTTTTTTAATGAATATACAACGTCTGTTATCGGAACGCAACACCTCCAAGCGTGCCACTACGACGCGACGACGGGTGTTTGTGATCACGATCCACTCACACTAGTGTCATGTCCTATCATCAGGAACATTTTATTTCTTATTTGAAATATGTCAGTTAAAAACATGAATTCGATTTCGACTCTACGTTATCTATTCTAGTATATTACAGATCGTTGTTGCAAAACTAGTAAAGAATTTTCGTTAGTAAATATTTCGACATACTATAGTGGCTATTGACAATTGTGAACTGGAAAGAGAAACAATGTTTTCGTTTCTAGTTTGTTTTGTTTTTGTTGATCTATTTATCCATTTAAAGAAAAAAATCAGTAATATTGCTATAAGAAATAAGATGTTCATCGTCCGGTGTCCGGTGAAGCTGTATAGGCCAAAAAATTAAGGCCAATTGCGTAGACAGTTCGAGAAAAAAAAAATCATCTTTATTAATTGTAATCGTGACGTAATCGAGCTATCGTCATTTCACGGTATAGGCTAACCCTGCAGCGCGTACTCACATCACATTATATTATGTAAATATTACGTGTTTATTACAACTAGAGGGCGCCCAGTGGTCGACATTCGACCATAGTTAATTGATATTTTAAAGTCTGAACTTTATTAGAGTTCTTTTGTCAAAGAATATACTTCTACAATCAAAGGTTTTTATCATGGCTACTCAGTTATTTGCCATTTGCTATGATCTTTAATTATATAAACTTAAAAAAAATCTACGTGTAAATGAAAATTCAAATTAATTATAAATATGAAACAAAAACCACGTCGTAAAGCTCTCAAATTTTAGCAACATAACTTTACGAAAATAAAGAAATTTATCGCAACCCATGACACAATTTTCAATTAATTTTACACGACACCATGGGTGGGTGGTATTTCTGAGTGATATTGAATTAAATGTAGTCTATTCATTATGAGAAATAGTGATATGTCCAGTATCATCGTTTGGAAAAGTAATGGATTCACAATACAATCAAATGGTGAATCAAAGACAAAGATGTTTTTAATACTACCATTAGCTTTTGAAAATAAATTCTTTTTCGTTGCTACATGAGGTTGAATTGCAACATTGTAACCGCGGAGGTCTAAGTCATGGATTACTTTTATGAACAAAATTCTTAATTTGATTATACAAAGTATTATTTCGCTAATTTTTTTTATTAAATCATCATTTGAAGTGAGTTCACCATAAAAAAATAATAAACATTACAATATATGTTATAATATCACTGTTGAATGTAGGATGAAAAATGGTAATTTGAACGTAAGAGTAAATAATACATATAGTCTTTTTTTTATATCAAAGGAGGCAAACGAACTGGTGGGTCACGTGATGTTAAGTGATCACCACCGTCCATAGACACTAGCGACATCAGGGACGTCGCAAGTGCGTTGCCAGCCTGTATATGGGAGAAGGGGGAGGGGAAGGAATGGGAAAGAAGAAAAGAGGAAGGGAGGTTGGCCTCCGGCTCTCTCACTGACCGAACGAAACACAACAATGTAAGCACTGTTATTTCACGTTGGCTTTCTATGAGAGGGGTGGTACTTCTCCGGAGGCGCCGACCCATTCGTGCTGAAACCAAAAATAGCTTCAGCGGGGCTCTACCACCTACAAAACAGCAGCAGAGCAGAGCAACCTCCACCGCAACCATTTTTGAAGTTGTTATTGACGGCTGTCAAAATGTCTTTTTTAATTACATGTGTGTAAATGTTGTGTAAAATTCAAGCAGTAGTGTGAGTTGTGAATATTTTAATTAATTTAATATACTTCTAATGCATTTTATATAAAATAAACAGCTTTCTGCACTTCTCCGCCATATAAACTTTAACTATGCCAAATTTCAAGTTCTCCCGTTCACGGGAAATCGGTTAAAAAGGGGTACAAAGATTTTGCTTCACGTATTAATATACAGATAGAATCTTAGATTACTTTGAACGCATAATAATGCATAGATCATATAAAAAGTATGCTCCTTTAACATTTATGACCTCATAAATGTACCTATTTTACTTTAAAAAACGGTTTTTTTTTTCATTCATACATAAACCCTTGTAACTCTTTAATATTTGGAACTTTGTATTTGTTACATCATAATAATTAATTATATATTAATGATAATCATATAATTTTACATTACATTATATTTATTGCAATATAAGTGTAAACTATATAATTAATTATACCAGATGTATTATAATTATTATACAATTAATTTAAAAAATACATAGAGCTGTAAACAAATTTAGATATTTCGGTATAATAATGTCGCGTGTGTGAGTTATCGGTCAACAAATGTTCACTCTTTCTAGAACAATTGCTCCGGCAATTGCACGTAGTTTTGAATTCGGTTGTATTTTTTTTGTATTTGTGACATCATAACTTCGTCATTTATAAACCGATTTGGATTTTTTTTATTAAAACGGGGATATTTTCAAGGAGGTTCCAATTTAATTTTGTAGTATACGTAACAACACACTGTATACTGTCTATATGAGAGTACTTATGAAGTGTGATTAGTTAGACCACCGCTAGTTGTTTGTCAGCTATAATGAAATAAACGGATTGTGTTATCAGAGTGTTTCTCTTAAATATAAACCAAATTACATTAGTATTGTACCTTGGAATTCGAAGACGTAGCAGGAAATTTTTCAAAATCGAGTAGAATATGTGTACAGATTGAGACGTTAGCAGGTTTATGACAAGCTGAGTTTAGGCAGGTAGGTTAAAAGCGTTTTACAATAGATTTTTTAAAGTCGTTTTTTGTTTCAGTTTTCTTGTTTTAATCATTCATACTGATTAACGATATGTTTTACCCGGAGTATGATATTTAATATGAATATTAAGTCCGTAGATATATTGATAAGAATAATGTAAGTGAATGTACGCGCCTCGCCTCTGCTCCGTCTCAACACTGCATCACGATTCACTGCAGAGTATAGCACTATATCTTGATAGTAATTGCCGTGGATCCGCTTTGCACCAGGAACATCGCTCCCCATTTTTCGCGTAAGAATTTCAATATTCGTAGAGGGTATGTCCATCGGTTGCCCATTTTTGCCCAACATTTCAACTTTTTGCTCACCTCTGTTGCCAAATTTCGTTCCAAAAACACAGTCATTTTCCAGAGAGCAAAAATAACCTTATTCATTCGGACAAAGAAAATGTGTTATAACAGTAGGAACGGACCCCTGTTTCGTACGGGTGCATAACGTGATACGTCGCGTCTTAACGATTTAGATCATATTTTTGTCGTTCATCAAGATCATAGAAGCTCCGTAAGTATCTGTAGAAAACTTTTTGCTGCTCGTAATTTGTAAACCCGCTCGTAAACTCGATATAAGAAATTCATTGAAATAGTGTGATGCAATAGCTAATTCAAATGCTCAGTGGAACATTTTAAAAAGTGACATTTTGCATCCTTCAAGGTTGCTTATTCTGTGTTAGGTTTGTTTCTTCTACGGTTGTCGGATAGATGACGCTTGTCTAAAGTATTTATTTTTATGAAATTGATACCTTTATCATTTAGTTTTTGATACATTATAATTATAGCAGATACATATCTGTTATACATCTTTATACAATTATAATGATTTCTGTAATTCGCGTTATAATAATTTCTATTTAATATATTAGCTACCACTTATTTTGTATCTCATATTTAGATTAATATGTTGGAGACAACGGCCAGCCGTGCCGCAGTAGTCCGGCTGCTGCGTCCAGAAATTCAGTCAAGGTCGAATCTAAGTGTATCAATAACTTGTGCGTCATGACTCGAACCATCACGCGTTTAATAACTTCCTTTGAAAGTTGTCTTGATTTTAAATAACAAACTGGTTCTGTGCCGGTTCCGACCCCGGCGCGTCACATCTGCTCATGTCAATTTGATAAACATGTTCACATATACATCACGAATATTAAAACTAATGCTCTGAATCTTATTTGTTTGAGGATTTATACGGTACAACTCAAAATGTGTATATATATAATCTTCTATATCTATATATAAAGCTTCATTTGTTATTTAGGTAGTTACTATTGAAAGTAGAAGATACTATTGAAGAACTATACTTCTAGGGGATGAAGCAGAATTTTAATTTAACGTGTGTTACCTTATATCTGTTACAAACATAATAAAATATGAACAGGGCTGTGAATGACAATTAATTAAATATACCTAAGTCGGGTAAGTGTTAAGTATTAAGCTATAATTCTGTGAGCATAATAATACCAAATGCGCGCGCCACATGCGTCATGCAACAACAAACACGTGTTATCTGCTCGAGTGACATTGTGTGAAGAAAATATGGTAGGTATTTTAACAATGCTTAATTAGTGCTACAACTAGATATAATATAAAAGGTATCGTAAGGTAAAAGTAAAGGTAAGGTAGGTTTTTGTATGAATAGTGCTTCAGTGCGGATAAGGCGTCGCGTGGCGTGGCGTGGCGGGTCGTGGGGTCGCGGGATATTTCCCTGCGGCCATAATTCCATTCTTGAACTTTTTTCAATTTATTAGTTAATAATAGACATCAACATACGTAACACTGACGAACCGCAATATCGATCCGCTTACGCCTTGTTACAGGTAATACACTTTCCACTTAGTTTTTCGAAGAAATGGTGTACTTTCTGTATGGACTAAGGATACTTTACATTATTTCAGCTGTACTTGGTAAAGAATCCTCACTCGAGAATGCACACCACTTTGTAGTAAGTACATATTATGCGAAACCCATATGTGTGTGCTTAAAATGCCATATTTACGCGAAGAAAACATGTTGTACTCCATTTTAAGCACATTACGTACAACAGACGACAGTGAAACTTGATATAGTTCAAAATTTATTCTAGCAGTGTAGAAAAAAATTGTATGTACTATAAATACGTGAAGTTGAATAAAGTAAAACTGTGGTCAAACAATTATTATTAGTAGAGATTATCACTAAAGAAATAGAAGTAGGTAATACGATTTGCAATCATTCCGATTATAATAATTATAATAATCGGTTACTAATGAGCGATTCAAAAAAAGAATCATTAAAATTTGTTCACAAATGACGAAGTTAACAATTAATTTTGAAAAATTATCACCAATATTTTTTAAAAGTAATTGTACTAACTCGTTAGTAATTATATAATTTTATATATGTGTGAATTTGAATTACCGACAAGTCGTTACACTGCTTGTGTAAGTTAAGATCCTTATCATCTGTATCCTTCTCGACATAGACTTCAAATAGATTATTAGTTAGCTAATTTTTTTAGTTATTTTTTGTTTCCTTGCACTTTTTACTCTATTCAATGTTGAAGCCGGTGCAATTTTGAATTTATTATTTCTCAATTTTTAGTGTAAATCTATTATTTCAACTCCGTTTCCACTTCTGATCTGTTCGTGGCAGCGGCTACTCTGATAACAGTCAACAACCCAGTTAAAATGAGTCTTATAAATCCAAACACAAAATAATTGCTATAAACAAACGAGGAGTCCCTTTTTCATTGTCTTCATTTATAATATTAAATCATGTTTGAGGCATTACATACTTTATTTATATTGCAACTATTGATTGTGCTAAGTTTTTGTTAAAATTATTTGCTAGCTTAAAATTACTTGACAAGTGAGTGAAATTCATGTAAGCGCTATTCATCCTCTTATTTTATACCCTTAAATTTCAAATATATTTCTCAAATTTAAATGAGGCCACCCCAAGTATAAGCAAGTCAAATAAAATAAAAACCATTGAAATTGGTTTAAAATCATCGAAAATATCGATTAACACGTAAAAATCGATTTATGCAACATGCTATACCTAAAAAAAGTATTGATGTGAGTACTGTGAACGTGCGTATGGCACTTACAAGCATTATATAAAACGTACACAATGGTTTTAGAATTAAAAAATAATAAAATAAATATCTTCTATACATGTAATACGAATATAAATGTCTGTATCTTTTCGATTTTTATGACAAAAATTGTTGCAGGTGTCTAGAAATAATAGAATACATTTCAATCATTTTAGAAATGTCTGTCTGCCTGTTTGTATAATCACGCATCACTGCTAAAGTATTGAGTTCACGTTAAAACCTCAGCAAGAAAATAAAGCATATCCTCAGGAGTAACAATTTTTTTTCTCATTAAAATCGGTCCACTCTATCAAAAATTATTGTAATTTGAATGACGACTGAAGTTAAGTACGAGAGAAGAGTAGTAATCTATACTAATATTATAAAGATGAGGGTTTGTTTGTTTAATAGCTTGAATGTGCTCATCTCAAGAACTATTATTGGTCCGATTTTAAAAAATATTTCAGTGTTAGATAGCTCATTTATCGAAGAAGGCTATAGGTTATACACTTAATCACGCTAGGACCAATAGGTGCGAAGCACAAATAAATAATGATTCAAAATCGTTTTTCTTCTTCTGAGAGCTTCCGCTGCATGTTAGCTTTAGCTTAAAGTAGTGTTTACCAAACTTTTTCTTGACACGACCCCTTTCGCATGAAGAAATATTTCGCGAACTACCCGCCGCCCCTCTATCCGCCGTCCCTATACCCGCGACCCCCCATTCACGACTCCCCTACCCGTTTCATTTTGTGACATATATTCATTTTAACATATTTATTTATTTTTATAATTAAGATTCGAATAAATACGTAATAGTATCGAATAAAAAAAATCGTAAATTTTTACTACTACTTTTGCAACTCCGTTATAAAACTTCGCTTCACGACCCCCCTAAAGAGTGCGACCCGCACTTTGAAAAACACTGGCCTAAAGACTATTCAACGCGAAGGCGCGGACAAAAGTTAGACAGGTAATAAACTTCGGAATTCTACAATTAAAATAAACACATCCAATGTTATGAACATGCCTTCATATGTTCGATTTGGAGGCTATACAATAATCAGGCTTATGTAGGACGAGTAAACGGTAATATTCTTATACATATTATATTATTATTTGCATTACTATTGAAGTTACAATCACTGTGTTGCGTGAATCACGAATTCTGTTTAAAGTCAACCGTTCTGACGTTCCTTATAATGTTTGCGTTCTAGCAAAAACAAACTGGCTAATACTGAATGTACTTTGGTATTTCTGCGCTCGGTTTTTCTGCATGGACTCAAGTTATAAATTCTCTGAATCAGAAATATTACTATTATTTATTGTCAATAAGTTTTAATAGTATTGGTACATGGACACCTTGTATAGTTAGTCCGGTGAAGCTGTTAAGACCTTGTTAGGTCTTATTTCTTTAAAATTGTGGTGTATTGTGCTCGCTTCGTGGTGTTCATCTATATAACCTTGACTCGTCTTAGCTCGAACAGAATCGTTTCCTTTCCTAATCATATGTATCGAAAAATAACCGTGAATGTGTAGCTCTATGAAACGAATACTTTCAACCCATTTAATGAATGAAACGGAAACGAGTTATTAGTTATTTAGTTAGCCTGCACTGGATATCGCAAAGAGTCTAAAAGCGTTTCTTAGTCGACTTTGTTCATGACTTTGTAACACGTGTAACTGCATTTTACAACACTGTTACATTAAGAGAAGTCCTTCAACATACTGTACCTCTACTTATTATAGCTCATACAGAATCAGGTACTTATTGTAAACTCAAGAAGGTTACTTTTAGTAATTCTTGACATCTAATCTTATCTTAACTCATAATCATGTCACCAACTCTAATAAAGCTGGATCATATGAGTAGTAGAATCTGTTGAGGGTTTGACTGTCGGAGCATTATCGCCAGACTTATTTCTGCCACAGTCAGCAATTTTCGCGCTGCTGTATTCTCTTTCGAAAGATTTTGTAGATAAGATCGATAGCGTACGGGACATACCAACTTAGACCTCAGGAGTAGCAAATAATTATGCCGGACTTTCAGGATTACAGTCCTATTAAGTTTGGAAGCACTTAATTATAAGCTGCAGTGACCACTTTGTATTAGGCGGACTGGCATACCTGATTGCTTTTTTAGAATGTATGAGTTCTGAACAGGTTCTGCTTTCACGAACTGATTCTGTCTCGGGTAATGTCACGATGCCATCACCACTTGCGTTCTGAATAATCACCATATCTATTATCGTAGGTCTGCTATCTATCAAAGACATATAGAGCCAAGAAAGCTGCTGGTCGCACGGCAACATTCGACATCACAATTAGCATTACTTGCAGATGTGCTAAGTTGATATGAAATGTTGCTTCACGTCTTGTGCAACTGTGTCTACAAACTGTTTATCTACACGGTACACTGAACTACACTGTATACATATTCTACGAATTGCTTCTATTTGGGACATAAATATAAGATCGCACAAACCTGCTACACTGTCTCTGATTAATTGACATTGGAGAAGCGCGGTGCAATCCCTGTTTATTAAATTACTTACTCTACCTGAAATTATTTCAATACTCTCGTACGCTTAACATATTAGAGATATGTTCGAATGTGGATTTTTATATATTCTCGAATGCGAATGTTCGTAACGTCACTGGTACCTATAGTCATAAATATATTTGCAATTTACCTCGACAAATACAGTAATTACATGTCACGTTTATTACATCATAAAACTAGTTCAAATGTTGCATACTATAATAAATATGTAATTTTTCTTACATGTAACTATGTAATGTTTAACTTGTGAAATTATTTTATTTTCAAAATACTGGGAACTGTGAAACAAGGCCAATTGTTAAATATTTAGTTAATTATTTCTATAATCAATATTATTTATATTAAGGGGCGAGATCTTATGCTGAATTCATAAAACATGATTTATGGTGTTTTATATTGCTTCTCTTTTCATAATATTAATCTGGTGTATCTACTAAGAATGTTCATATTAATAAAAACATAGATGTTATTTATTATTGATATGACGTATAAATGTTAAAAGACATAACGAAATAAAAACATTGGTATTAGCGATACATTGTAATGAGTTTAAATGCTTTGAAAGATCTCAAGTAACCCTCTATTTGATCACTGTTCTTGCGAAGTTGCCTACAGCTTCACGTTTTAACACTTAGACAAGTACAAGTACTAACTTTAGCTTATAATTTTGCTGGTAGGTATGTTGTATGCTGGTTTGTAGAAATAAAAATTATATTAAGACGGAATAAAGTTGGTCATTATAAATAAATACTTGTAAGTAATATGGTTCAACTTTATAATTTAATCACTTTATAATCATTTTATTTTACTACTTAAAAAACAAACATTTGGCTGATAATATATAGCTTAGGATAATCCACTGCAACCATTTTTTTATTTTTTACATATTATTACAAATTAATGCTATACTCGTGTCTGAGATGCTGAAATTCATCGTGTTTATAAATCTACTTGACGTGTTTTACTGTTTTTTTTTTTTCATTTTAATAAATAATTTTTCACCTAATCCTAAATGACAAAGCGTTTAAAATGAACATTCTAAATTGTTAATTCAAAACAGGTCCTGAAAAGTCTCTAATTCACCTCTAGCTAAATACGTATGATGGTATGATATGATAGTATATAACTGAATAATTAGTTAATTTGTTTAGTTTCCCTTTCTTTTCTTTACTAGTTAACCATGCTATCTATCTAGTTGACTGAACGATTAACGATAATAGTATAAGTGTAGTATTATAAAGTCTGTACACAACACATCATTGTACAGACTGACTACAGTCGTTCGCTCATATCGATTAGTAAATAAATTCACCCGAATCGAGTCGAATTGGGTCGTACATCTATCAAAGTTTAATAACAATAATTGTTGTACCCACATACAGATGTCATATCAATTGTCAACTGATTCGAAAGCACGTCATACCGCTACTGACTCCAATAACGAATTACATATTTGAAACATGAAGATTTTTACACGATCTTACCGTATTATAATAATAGATTATTATTACAATGTTATTTTAATTTTAACCTCGGGTAAATGTGTACTAATCGAGTCACACATAACTAACTGTAAATAATATATTTAGGCGATCGATCTACCGTCGAATACAATTCTACCAGATGCTTGTCTCACATTCTTAGGAGAATTCCAGATTCCGAAATCTGATACAAAATCCCAGTACAATTCCAATTTTAGAAATTAATCCTCCGATGTTTACGAATGTTATTACAAACGGGAATTTTATTTGTATCTCAGAGTGTAAAAGTGAAATATATTCCATGTTGGTTAGGTTTCTTCTATATCAGCGTTTGCAAAAAGAATATTTTTGTTTATTTCTACATCATTTCTTTTTTTATCCAGTAATAGTTTGAAATCTGAGGATAAGTTAACTCAGTCTATTCACAAATTAACATTAGAACAATTGGTACCGGAACGCACTAGCGAGACTATGGTATAGTGTTGCGGTGTTTTTGCAAAAACCGCATCGCATATTCTGCGTAGCATGTGGGCGGTTAATTTACCATTAAGTATTGTTGGACAGGTTGTCCTCCAGTATAATGAATTTGTCAATATTATATATTGTAGTAGATAATTATAAATTTTGTAAAATAATAGAAGACATTCTTTTGTAAGATTACCTTGTACGTGCATTAATATAAGTTTGGAGGAGATACGTCATCAGACATGTTCACAAATTGTCTTTTCTGCATTATTGAACAAAAACTTTGACCTTGAATGGTAAGATGAGTCACGTTCGGTCTCACGCCGGCTATCCACTGCTACAGCAATACTATACAACGCTTTTTTTCCAACTGACTACGCTATTGACCCAGCAAGGTCTTAATAGCTTCGCCGGACTACTAAGGCGAGTTCTTGCTGCACTCAGCCGATTCTATTTGGGCAACTAGCTCAAGGGTGCACGGCACACCTCGACTTGGGCTGTTGCCTGATACGTGCAATTCGCGATCTATCTGAACTGACTTAAGCTAACTATTCATACATATATGAGTTGTTGGAGCATACATGTGTACCAAGCATACATACCTCAATAACTCTTATACATACTTCGTATCGGATAATTTTCCAAATTATTTCAGATCAATAAGCGAAAGAAACAAAACCCTTCCACTTTCATGTGTAAGCGTGATATGCGTGCACATGCGTGGGGGTGATATGTGTACTGTTGTTGAAGCGATGTAAGATTTTGTGGGAGTGTATCGCGCGAGCAGCGCACTCAAGGGTTCTATGCCGAGGGAACGGACCTAGGCTAGAGCCGCTGCCGAGGGGGGCTAACCTGGTCCTATACAAAGCGACGCGACACGGTTCTTACGTTATACATCTTTATAGCGCGTGCGCCTAGTTTTGGGAGAATACACGAGCACGCTGGGCAGCAGTATTGTCACGTATAACCCATTTATAAACATACTAGCTGTTACCCGCGGTTTCGCATGCATTTTATTAATATATTAAATAAACTAAAATTGTCATTAGATGTGTAAATTACAGAAATACTCTTTCAAAAAATATTTGTACGTACGACATGCACATTATATACTGTAACAGGTAACATGTACATTATATATGTGAATACTAACAGTGTCTCGAATGGGATGGGATTTATCATTAGCCACATAACTGGAACTTTAAAGTACTATATACCATCCTCAGGATTCACATTATATAAGAAAGTATTAAAAATATTAAGTCATACATTATCGAATAATATGTGTTAAATCTTTTATTATGCAGGTATAATATGCCCATATTGTAGATATAATTAAATTATTGATATAATTTAAAGAAAGTATAGATTAAAGTTATAATTAAAGGTCTTGAATACAAGATGGATTTTTTTATCGCCACCTGGAAGGAAAGTACTGTAATAATATAGATAACAAATTTTACTCCAAAGAAAAATTTCTTTATTAAAAAAAAAAGTGCATTCTAAGATTTCCGAAAATTCCCTTGCTTCACCCCGGAATCGAACCGAGTAAAATCTATATAAATTACATCCCGTAATTTAATTGTATCAATCGTTAGGGTGAAATCTCTCTAACATACTTGGTAAATGTAATGAAAGAAAAACCAGGAAATCTATACTTATAAATTGAACGGGTCAAGCTAAAGCACTTTTACTTAAAGATCCATCTGTTACTGTTGCCATGAAATTATTTCCAGGCTAAGGCCTCGGCTTGCCTCGCTTCCCAAAGCTTAAGGTTAAGCTATATTTTTCTGTGAATTGTGTAATTATGTTTATATTTCTTTTTAGAAGCACCGCAAATATAACACCAATGCAAAGTCCGATGCACAATATTAACAAAAAAAATTAAGCCGTCATGGAACACCTGGCAGACGTTAAACATCAATGTTATGTACGAATACGCTGCTATTGAGCGTCAGAACATTATTTGCTACATCTAAATTATTTTACTGACGTTAAGATTTAATATTTGGTATGTACTGTCAACTCTATTAGAGACCATCCATAAATAACTTCACACGTTACGGTAGTCGGTGGGGTCCTTAATTCGTGACGTCACAGTTCCAAATCGAGATGTTAAATCACGAACTGTGCATTATTAACGAAATAATCAAAAACGTTTACAACCCTTTCTGTATAATGATAAGATTCAAACTGTTTTGTAGTTTACACGTTCAACTAGTGTTACGCCGCACGCGTGGAAGACCTAGCACCCTTTGGGAAATGCCGACAAACACACCGCGCCTAGTTAAATTTTTGAACTTTGTCTTTAATAAAAATGAATATTTACGTAATAAGATCGTCATTATTTTATGGAACACATTTCTAATGCTTTATCACGAAGATCAGCAATCTTGTGCGACCACCAGTACACCGCCCTTCTGTTAGGGTGATGCATGTTCCGCGGCATCGACGCGTCGCAAACCTCTGTGAGGGCATCATGGAGGCGGGCTGCGGACGCGTCGATACCACTGTCCGGGGAGGACAGGGACCAGGCCTGGTCTATGGCCGCCTCCTCCACCATCCCGCTATCAAGGTGGCTCATCGTCCAGCGGGGAAACGTCGTGCTTCTCCGGGGCGGGTTAATGGTCTATTGTGGAAGGTGGAGACTTTGAACCTGATGTATCGATAGTCCGATAGAGTCTCCACCTCCTCTATCACCCTTCGCAATCTATCTGAGCTAACCTGAGCCAAACTACATATTCATACTTATGAATGAGTTATTGAAACATATATGTGTTCCCAGCATACATACCTCGACAACTCTTATATGTATTTTGTGTCGGATAATTAAGATCGCGCTACTCGATGCGTAACTTATCTGTTGACATATATATATATATATATATATGTATATATATCTATATATATGCTAGCTGTTACCCGCGGCTCCGCACGCGTTTTTTGAATGTATTAAATAAATTTAAAATTGTTATTAGATATGTAAATAACAATAATACTCTTTCAAAAATATTTGTATGTATGACACGCACATCATTTACAGTAACAGCTTGAAGCTGTTAAGACCTTGCTAGGTCAATAGCGTAGTCATTTCTAAGAAAAAAAAAACGTTCAAATGGGTCCAGCCCTTTCGGAGATTACCCGAAACAAATAAACAAACAGACATATCGTCAGAATTAAAAAAAACATGTTGATATTTGTAGCACCGCAGATATATGTATTCATCAAAAAGTTTTTATTTCAATATTATATACACACACTTTATTCTTATAATACATAATATATCACAAACCAAAAATTCGGAACAAAACTAACGTAGAAGAAACTTTTTGAGGAGTTTTTGACGGTATTTCAATCTGTCATGTAGGGGATTTTATATTTTATTCATAATCTTGTGTTATTGGACTCTATATTGTGTTAAATTGGCGGCGTTTTATGTAATATGGTTTATTTATTGTGCATAAGTGAAATGAATGAAAAATAATACCACGGAGTACATGTATTCTGGGGTCTTGAATATTAAGAAGATAAAAATTTACGAAATATTTGGCGCTTATACCTTTACATCTACTTAGACATAGAAGAAAACTGGGTAGAGAATACAACATAATATAACAACTACCTATATTTACAACTTCAGAATTGGCAGTATAGATTAATTCCTTCGCCTGTATTGATGGACGAATATTATTACTACTAACCTTTTAGAATAGCAGCACAAAATAGACTTTAAAAATGTTTGCGATAACAACGTACTACTTATAATCAAAAATTGGAATTAAAAATAACGTAGAATAAACTTTTGAACAGGAACACAAAATAAACCCTAATAATATTTCCGACAGAATGTTACGCAGCGGATGCTCTAAAAATAGACCGATTTTGAGACATTCTTCATTAGTGCTCCGCTCCTATTGGTTTTAACGTGACGATATGTAGCCTATAGCCATCCTCGATAAATGGGCTATCTAACGCTGAAAGAAACTTTCAAATCGGACTGATAGTTCTTGAGATTAGCGCGTTCAACCAAACAAACAAACTCTTCAGCTTTATAATATTAGTATAGATTATTATGGGAAATTTCGTGCAGTGGTTTTGTTAATTCGACGCTAGAAAAGATTGTCCAAATGAAATTCTTATACTTTTTTAAATTGTAAAAATAAATGTATTCTATAGAAAGAATTCGCATTGTACCATGTTATTTGGATGGTTAGTTAAGTTTATACTCGTACCTTCGTTATAATCATTAAAATGAATACCGTATTGTTGAAGTATACGATGTCTAACCACACTAAACCACCAACTAACAACCACCTTCTATGTTACAGACGATCGCGGCAGTGAGTCGTGGAGGCGGGACGCGGCCGCGAACCGGGGGTCAATCGAATATTGACCTCTAATGAGTGAGCTCTAAGACGTTCGTGAACGAACTGATATACTGTGACCCGACGAATACTTAACCTTATGTTATCGGGAGAATGCGAACTCGAATACCGCGAGAGATAAGCTGCGACGCGCATCGTTTCTAGTGTCTTGGTCTGAAACATATGATGATGTGGATTCATCTAGACAAAAATCTCGATGAAGAAAATACTTATTAGCTCGAAATCCTTTTTGGTCTTGAAACAGATATCTTTGAGGATGCAAATGTTGGTAATAAATGGAAAATTTTTGAGCAATACAAATTGCGCAAAGCAATAAACCCATAGGAAATGAGATATTTGCAAAATACCTATTTTGTGACCTTTGATACCTTAAGCGGCCAACACAATTTATAACATTTTTGAGACATTGCTTAGATTAGCAAAATAAAAGTTTACCACAGCTTATTGTCTCTCATTTCAAGGGGAAACCCACAATATGGTTGGACTTATGTGGCTATTTCGTTTGGAGAATTCATTTAGTACACGTTTGTTAGTAATTTGATTTACATCAATAACATATTGGCGGCCACGTTTTCGATCAGTGCAGCGACCGCTGCAACGGCTGGGGAAGAGCATAATGAGGGAAGTTATTAGTTAGTCACACGAGTGAACACTTGCTATTTATTTTGATAAGGAGCACTTACGAATAAAGCCAGGAAGAAACTTCGCTGATCGCAGATAAGCTAAATTTCGTAAAAAACCAACATAATTTAAATACAAGAAATAATAACAAATTTGTCATTCATAGTTTTTTTAGGTAATAGTGTTAAGTTTTATAACAAAGTCCCAAAGCACACTATCGATTTGTCAGACAGAGAGTTCAAGCATCATGTTGATTGGGTTCTAATGTCTAAAATTGTAGGCTGAATCCTCCATCATCCTCCAAAAACGAATGTTTGTAAAAATATGAATCATAAAAAGATAAACCAGATCGAGTTTGTTGTCGATGCTTCTCGATATTGTTTGTCCAAACCGGTGGTAGCGTTGACGTTGTTGACCGGCCTTTTGAGGTTTGAAATTGTTAAAGTATTTCTGATGTTGATTTAGTGAATGCGAGAGTTTGTTGTTGACAGATGTACGCGGGCGCACTGTTGGCGACGGCGGCGCGGCTCGCGTGGGACCCGAGCACGTACACGTGGTTCAGGTTCCTGTGCGCGGCGCAGTACCGCGTGTCGGCGGGGTACGTGCTGGCGGCGGGGCTGTGGCTGGCGGCGCTTGTGTACCTGGCGGCGGCGGCGGCTCCGCGGGCGCTGCACGTGTACGCGGCGGGCGTCGCGTGCCTCGCGGTCTCCGAGCTCGGGTACGGCGCGTGGATGGGCGTGTCGCTGGTGTCGTGGTGGCGGTCGGCGCCGCAGGCGGAGCTCGCGCGCCACGGCATTGATCTGCTGCACGATCTCAAGCCGGCGCTACTCGCTGTCGAACGGTACCGGGATGTCGCGCGTCCGCTTTATGATATGATCGAGGTGTTTTTCTACTTTTTTTTTTATAGTCGTATTCAGTTACCGGGAAGGCCAACTGTACTATGTTATATATAAATCAAGTACGTATTTAACATCTCTGTTTATCTAAGTTCGCCGTCACGCATGTTGGAACTCAGCCGAATGTAGACGTTTGCTTCCGTAAATTATGTCTACTGGTTTGCGTTTTTTTTTTTCAATATCCTATGCTCACCTTTGTTCGCTTAATCCGTACCCGGCATCGAGTGCTGAGAATATATTCCGTATAAATAGAAAGCTTTCTCTTGCAGCATTATAATATTACTTTTTGACTTATGCTCGCAGGAGGTGGAACGAGAGGCTCCCAACAATGCCTTTGTAATCATATTGTTTGGAGTCATCGGCATCGTGTTGCAGGTGAGTGATTCTTTATCCGTTGTTCACATCTTTATACTGAGTTACAAGTGTCTATCGTATAGATACGTGCCTGGTGTGCTCGTAATTATTTTAGTTGAATCTTTGAAGCGCTCTTACTTATTACGCTTAATGGTTTAAAATTGAACCACGTTAAGCCTATTGTAAATGCATCTGTCAGAATGCTTTGGTATTATCATGATGTTTTTTTTTTCACTGAGAACTCCAATTTATCGTAGAAGTCGAACCTGTGATCACGCTGCTAATGATTAATCATCACTTCGATGTGATTACCATAGTCTGTATATGGCTATAGGAAACCTGTAAGCTGCTAAATAATATCGCGGTGCTAATTGTCTAAAGTCATCTTAGAAACATGACAAACATTTCATATGTATAGTTACAGAGATAGGATACATCCTCCGCTTTATACACCTATATATAAATTTATACACATAGCCCGATGTAACTCAATGTTTGTAGTTAGTAAATTTGAAATTGAATTTTTTTTTTCGATATGATTACGCTATTGACCTAGCAAGGTCATAACAGCTTCACCGGACTACTAAGGCGAGCGCTTAAGGCACTCAGCCGATTTTATTTTGGCAACCAGCTCAAGGGTGCACGGCACACCTCGGCTTCGCTGTTGCCTGTTGCATGCAAAATCGCGATCTATCTTAGCTAACCTGGCTAACTATTCATATATGTATGAGTTGCTGAAACGCATATGTGTACCAAGCATACAGGCCTCAACAACTCCTGCATATATTCATTATCGGACAAATTGAGAGTTTTTCAGTTCGATAAGGAAAAAAAAAGTAAACCCTTCCACTTTCATGTGTAAGCGTGTAGGCGTGCACGTAGGTGGGGGTGATCGTGTAGTGTTGTAGCGGTGATGTATATTTGTGTGTCACCGTATCGCGCAAGCAATGCACTCAAGGGCTCCCTACCGAGGGATCGAACCTAGGCTTGAGCCGCTGCCGTGGGAGGCCTAATCGGGTATGCGGGAGCGAAATTAACCTCCCCACCACGGCGGCGTGATCTGTTGTTACGCGGGCGTGGGCGTGAACACGCTCTGTTTCGAGGGACAGGCTGGTACTGATCGTTCGCTGACGTGATTGAATCAGGAGGGTCTGTAAAAATATGTCGCGGACGTCTTCTATAACGCATAGCGTTAGGTACGGATTCATAGTTTGCGGCGGATACCACTAACGGGCTGGGATGATTCGCGGCTTTTTCAAAATAACTAATCGTAAGTGATTTTACGTACGCCCAGATAGAAGGGGTCTCTAGGTGTCTATGGAGATCGACTCTCCGGATGTACCACGGGGCACCGGCCACTTTTTCTGCGCGTCGCGTTTCGGGATCAGCCTGTGCATATCCAGTACCGGGTGACTTACGTCATTATGGCCGACATGACAACGGCGACCGGCGATGGATAATCTGTCTCTCGGTGGTTGCCGATGTTTTTGGATTGTACTATACTTAACATCAGGCATAGTGCAGTCACTATGTCGTGCTTCGATAAAAAAAAAACACGATTTTGGAGAACCTGCAGCTTAGGAAAGTTATCTTTGGACATATTCGCAAAAACGGGGCAGCTATATGTCATCACGAGACGGATACACGTCTTATACAAAGTGAGCTTGTGTCCGAGGGACATCTTACACTTATGACAAAGCAACGGATGGAGGCGACCCAAGACCATAGCGGCTTTGTTTCGCACTCTGTCTATATGTGAATTGAACTTTAAATGTATATCTAATGTAACACCGAGATATTTGATCTTTTCGACCCAAGCGATATCGATTCCGTATAGCCTGATGGGCTCAAATTTATTAGCGCGATTCGTGGGATCGAAGAGTATTGCGGCACTCTTATTGGGATTAACTTCTATGCGCCATCGACGAAACCATTCACCGAGAGTATGAACGGCTTTTTCGATGCGCTTCCTACGAAAGTTCGACCGCCAGCCGGAAGTGTAAATAACGGTATCGTCAGCGTAACAACCTACCTCGACCCCTCGAGACCAGACCGAGGTAGGTCACTGATGAACAGATTGAAGAGCGTGGGCGCGAGTATGGAGCCATGTGGCACACTTGAGCGTATCGGGTGGGGCAGCGATAGTTCACCATTCACTCTGAAGCGGAATGTCCTATCAGTGAGATAATCGCGGATAATATGAATTAACCTATTGGGTACGCGAGATTTACATAATTTATGGATGAGCCCTCCGTGCCAGACTTTATCGAAGGCCTTGGCGACAGCGAAAAAGACTGCAATTGTGCGTTTCGGTTTACGTTTCAGATCGGCGTTAAATTTAGAGAAAATGTATTCCGTGAGGCTGTGTACTTGATTCGTGCAAGAGTGTTCGGCGCGAAATCCGAACTACTCATTAATTTTAAATCTGTAATCGAGAACTGGAAACGGTTCAGAAGGAGCCACTCGTAAAGTTTTCCTAGGGTATCTAACAGACTAATGGGGCGATAGCTAACGGAAAGCGTAGCTTTCTTGCCGGGCTTGTGAATACCTATCACTATGGCCATTTTCCAGACGGCCGGAAAGTGGCCCTGGGACATGGCCGCATTGAAGACGCAGACCAATAGAGCTATGATACGATCAGGAAGGAGTTTTAGAACCTCGTTGCTGATCCCATCGGGACCTGGGGACTTCCTAGGCTTGAGTTGCTTAATTGCGCCTGCAACTTCATCGGAAGTAATCGCGGTTAGGGTATCCGCCGGAGGAGACGCGAGTACATGCTCCGCAGCTGATTCGATTAATCCGTTATGGAAAGGGTCAGTGTTATCAGTGTTTGGCGAACACTGTTTCTCTAAGCTTGCGGCAAGGCTTATCTATGCTATCGAACGCGGGAGGCAACCCGGGGCCTCTGTCGAGAGGAGGCATTGGAGTGACCATATCTGATTTGAGAGTTCGCACTAGAGTCCAGTATGACAGGTGAGACGGCTGGAGACCCTCCAGGAGTCTGTCCCACCTGTCACCCCGGATCTCAGAAATACGAGACTTGACTGTTTTTCGTAACGAACGTAAACGATCGCGATTCTCTACAGACGGGTAAGCGTCGTAAGCTCGAGTCGCCGCGGCGTTCTTTTCCGTGATCAATGCTCTCATGTCGTCAGGGAGTATAAAACGGCGATCGTTCGCCGCTTGTACCTCTTTCGAGGTCACCCTGACGGCGGTCTGGAGATAATCAACCAGGGAATCGATGGCCGAATCCGCGTCGGCTTTAGACACCAACACGTCCGGAATCCTGTCTAAGCTACTAGACGACGGATTTTCTTTAAAATATTGAACGAGTTTCACGTAATCAGCCACCCTAACCGACGGCGGGGTGAAGTCTGAATTGTGACCTAACTGTAAAACAACGGGGCGATGATCTGAATTAAGTTCGTGTACGACTTGTATGAGTCGTACAGGAAGCGTGATATTTTTTAAGAGAGCTATGTCTAAAACTGTGGGTCGGCAATGATCTTGATAGTGCGTGGGTTCCGAAGGGGCTATGACGTCAAACGCGAGAACCCTACCTAGTTCGTCGAGTATCCTCCCGTTACGAGAGTTACACGGACTATTCCAGATAACGTTCCCGCTATTGAGGTCCCCCGCTATAATAACTGAATCTCCTAAATTAAGTAGCGCCTGCAAATCGGATCTTAGCAATTCTTTGTTCGGTGGCAAATACGCGGAAACTAAAATAATATTCGAGTGACCGGTCATACCTAATTTACACACTGACACTTCCATATTGGTTAGTGCGGACGGATCTAACGGCATACAGTACAACGAACGCCTAAAATAGATTAACGTGCCACCCCCGCGGGTGACACGGTCGTTCCTGACTATACAGTAATTCGCGATTGTCGGATTACGCATACTCGGTTTTAACATCGTTTTCTGGATGAGGAAAACGTCAATCTGTCTATCGCGCAAAAAGTCAGCTACTAGATCGCTCTGTGTCGAAGGGATCTCGCATTGAAAAACGAGAGACATAGACCGCGTGGTTTTAGTTTATTAAGACCCGTGATTTTTAAAACTTATTTAAAAGAGGGTGACCGGGCGAAGCGCTGAATGGTGGCTCCGATAGCCGGGAAGCGCGCTAGAGCAGTGAGAAGACCTAGCTCGTCTTCGACCTCAACGATGGCGTGGAAGGCGAGAACCTCCTTCATATCGTGCTCGCGGAGTAACTGCTTCATCCAGTCAAACTTACCGGCGATAGAGGATGATAAAGCAGCATAAGTCGCCTGTGGCGAAGGCGCCTGAGGCTGAGGTCGGGGGGGCCAGGGAGCCATAGGGACCCGCCCGGATTGAGCCGCGCGCGGCACAGAGGGTGGCGAGTGCGGTGAGGTCGCGGGCGCGGGTGCTACCGGGGCACGGGAGAGCCTCCACGGACATGAGAGGTGGAGGCGGAGGGCAGGCGGCGGCTACAGCCGCCCTGGGCGCCTGCCTCGCCTGACGGGGATACTGTGTGCGCGACGCACGGGGACAGCCGCGATAATTCGCAGGGTGACCCGCGTTACCGCAGAGCACACAGCTGGGAGGATCGAGAGTGCCAGGAGTGCGCGCGCACTCTTTCATGGCGTGGTCTCCCAGGCACTTGACGCACCTGGGGCGAAGATGGCAGTTCTTTGCCGAGTACCCATAACACTGGCAGTTATGGCACTGCGACGGAATATGGCTCTTACGTGGGGGCTCAACGGTGTCGCCGTTGAGGTCGCACACAGATGTGAGCGAAAAAATGGCCTTGCCCTCCTGCGACCGGTCGAGGAGAACAAGTACCATATTGTAGGGAGCGTGGGTATGTGGGTGGTGCATGCGTGTACCTCACGCACGGGGAATTTTTTCTCCTGAAGGGAGAGGGTGAAATTGAATTATCAATGCTCATCGATATACCGGTTCTATTCAAATAGGAATTCAGTGCAGTTAAAGTGAGCGATCGTAATTCTTGAGTGCTTATTCACCGTGCGCTGTATTACTATATCACAGGTAGCGGCGTTCGTGATGGCGCGCAAGCTCGCTCGCCGTGCGAGAGACTTCCACCCCGCCGACACAACCGACGAGCACGAGAAGGGCGTCTGCCGCGGTACTGCGCCTTCCACACCCTCCGACGAGGATAGCGACACCGGCGACGCGGAACCGCGTCCGTCCGGCTGGAGGAAGAAGGCCAATCTGCGCATGTACACCATTCTTGATAAGATTTTCTAGCAGGTAAATTAGGTTGCGCATGTTATCATGCATGCTCACTGCAACACCGCGGTCTTAATCATGCTTTGTGTCTGGTTCCAGGAGGAGGTGGGGAACGCGAGAGAGGCGCGCGGCCGCAAGGCGCGCCCGCGTCGGGGACGGGGGCGGGGGCGCGGGGTGCGGGGGCGGCGCGCGTGTCCTGCTCACGACTCCGGTTGGGACGCAGTACACGCTCAGCTGCGAGCGCGTGCATACGTCCCGCACGCCGCGCCCGCGCCCCCCGCCGCTGCCTCCGCCGCCGCGCTGCTTATCCTGCGTGCGGACATGTAGCGCCGCGCTCTTAGCTTTAATATACAAATCTAACGAATTAACAAAAACGATCATTCCACTCATCTTTAGTGTTTACTGAGGCCCTTAGCGCCGGGTCCGGACTGCCATATTATTTAGTTTGTAGCGAATTATTACTTAGTGTAGGCAAAGTACTGCGAGGGGGGTTATCGATATGTGCGGCTGGAGCGTCGCGGCGTTAGGGATTGCGGTTTGAGATTGAATATTCGATTTTTAGACATAAAAAAAGTTGAATAATTTAATTGATATTAGGCATCGAATCGGTCTCTGACATTATATAAACGGCATTTAACTTTTGATATAAAACGTCTATAGGCGGAGGGTAAACCAAATTGTTGGCGTGGCGACGCAACACACGAACTTTGCACTTAACGTGATACTCAAAAATATTTGCAACTCTATTTGTATAAAGATAAGATTCAAACTGTTTTGTAAGCCACTCGCTCTACTAGAGTTACGCGGCACGCGCCAACGACATAGCTCCCTTTAATAAATGCCGCCAAAAACTCTTTTCATTATGCCACAGCTGGTTCCTGTCGTAAACTGTTCTTTTATGCATATAACTTATACGAAACAAATTCGATGTTTCACATCTGCCAAGCGTCCCGTGACGGTTCATTTTTTTTCTATGTAAATAAAAATAAAACTTACAATTACGTATAATGAAAAGAAAAATCTAAACAAAAGCTTAAAATAATATTGATTGAACAGTCGATTTACGGATTAACGTCATAAAAAACATTGATGAAAAATTGCATACTTTTATGAATTGAATGGAAATATCCTATATCCATATATTAATACGTGAAGCAAAAAAATTGTACCCCTTTTTAACCTATTTGCCGTAAACGGGTGAACTTGAAATTTGGCATAGTTAAAGTTTATATGGCGGAGAAGTGCAGAAAGCTGTTTATTTTATATAAAATGCATTAGAAGTAAATTACATTTATTAAAATATGCACTACTCACACTACTGCTTGAATTTTACACAACATATAAACACATGTAAATAAAAAAGACATTTTGACAGCCGTCAATAATTACGAAGTTCAAAAGAGGTTGTAAAGGAGGTTGCTATGCTCGACTGTATGTATTTTTTAACTCTTATGTTCCAATTACCCTTTTTCATCCTACATTCAACAATGATATTATAAAATATAACTATTATTGTAATGTTTATTATTTTTTATGGTTATGACACTTCAAATGATGATTTAATAAAAAAATAAGCCAAATAATACGTTGTATAATCAAAATAAAAATTTTGTTCATAAAAGTAATCAATGACTTAGACGTCCGCGGTTACAATTTTGCAATTCAACCTCGTGTAGCAACAAAAAAGTATTTATTTTCAAAAGTTAATGGTAGTATTAAAACATCTTTGTATTGGACTCACCATTTGATTGTATTGTGGATCCATTACTTTTCCAAACGATGATACTGGGCATATCACTATTTCTCATAATTGACAGACTACATTTAATTCAATATCACCCAGAAATACCACCCACCCATGGTGTCGTGTAAAATTAATTGAAAATTGTGTCATGGGTTGCGATAAATTTCTTTATTTTCGTAAAGTGATGTTTGGTTAAAATTTGAGCTTTACCACGGGGTCTTTGTTTCCAATTTATAATTAATTTTCGTTTTCATTTACACATAGTTTTTTTTTAATGATTATATAAAAAAGGTAATGGCAAATAACTGACTAGCCATGATGAAAACCTTTGATTATAGAAATACCCTTTGACAAAAGAACTCTAATAAAGTTCAACTATGGTCGAATGTCGACCACTGGGCGCCCACTAGTATAGATAAATACGTGACAAGCCAAACGCTTAGCGCGATCTTGTCTCTCTATCGTTTGTTCCGTACTCTCGCTTGCACCGAGCGCGCAGTCGGAACGTGATAATGAATCATACTTTTTCGTGCGTGCAGCCGACGTTTATCGGTTTATAAGACGTTTTCACGTCAAAAAAAACAACAATAAGACATCGAGTTTTGGATAATCGATCCTCTGGAACTCGATTTTTTTATCAATTGATTCTATAGACAACAATTTGGACCAGTTTAAAAATCTTTTTTTGCGAAGAATCGCCATCCCTTCGCGTGAGCACAGATTATAAGGGGTCACGATCGCGGGTTAATATCGACGCGATGCGACAGACGACGAGACACTTTACTATAGTTCTATGTATATAGTATAAATATGTTGTCACGTGTATACGTCGGGTACAATGTAACTAAATTAGAAACTGTATGTGGATGCTTCAATGTTCTGTATCGTACCACGTTTATAGTAATTAAATGTTCTTCTAGAACATGTTAAAGTATGTAGAAGCATGCCGGAATCCTAGAATTATTGTAAAAGTATTTTGCTAGTGAAGAGAGATGCATCGAGCTCGATACGACGTGGGCGCGGCACCTGATGCACATAGGCTAGTGACAGAGGGCGCCATGTTTGCTGTGTGCTCACAAAATCAGTGATAATTGTTTTAATATACTTTTACATTAATGTATAGCCCTCAAACAGGGTCTGCCTCTCTAGACGAACTTGGTTATCCGTATCCCGGTGCACTGCTTTATGTGCACTAACATTGTTGGTACGCCGCTCTTGTAGAATGTGACATATTGTATGGCCGATACAGAAGTGTAAGAAATTGTCCTACACGATAACTACGAAATAATATTTGAGTATATTTTTTACATACTTTTTAGATAAAAGTAAATATAAGGTTATTATTTTTCGAGAATAACAACAATTGTTTTAGTTTCTTCAAAAAATATGGTAAAGAATTAAAGATGTTAAGGATTTAAAGAGCATACGACCGGTGCTCACCCCGTAAGCGCCCGTATCTAGATATCATTACGGAATAGTTGATTAGTGGTTATTGTTTATTGGTGCCAAATAGCGTTAAGGCTACGCCTGACATACACACGTGTATGTGTTTGGGGGCTAGCAGTTGTTACCTCTAAGACAATACAGTTAAAATATAATTATAAGAAAATGTTCAACTATTACATAGACAATAAGAATGTGATACGCACAAGAGACGCACTATCGGCGAGGTATGGTGCGGTGCGGCATAGTACGGTGCGGCATGTTGCAATGCAGCACGGTGCGATGTAGTTCACGCTGTTGTTTCAAATAGTTTATATATAATTATGAAAATAAAATTATATTTTTGTAAACATGAGTTTTATTGCAATCATCACCATTTACGTAAATCTATCTATACTATAATAAAACCGTAACAATTCGAAATCTGTACATTAAATATTTTTTGAAAATTTTGATCATGGTAGACTATGTTATCGATATAGAAGCCAAAAATAATCTCTTTACAATTTTTGTCTGTCTGTCTGTGTTTCTATCTGTCTGTCTGTCTGTCTGTCTGTCTGTCCCCATGAACACGCATCACTCTGAAAGTACTGAATCAATCTTGACGAAACTTGACATAGTAATAACTAATGTTATGAGATTACATCAAATATACTTTTTGTCCCATAAAACGCAAAGGGTTCTTCAAGATAAAGGATTAAAGTCTAGAATCTAAACCTGTATTACTCTGAAAGTTCTGAACCAATTTTTACGAAACTCTACACAGTGATAACTGATATTACAAGGATACTTTTACATCCAGGATACTTTTTGTCTCATAAAACGCAAGGGGTTCTCCAGAATAACGAAAAACAAAAATTTGTAGTAAACGTAACTAAACTTTTTTGCGACACCTTAGTACAAGAGCCGGCAACGTTGGAAGAACAAGAATTTTAGAATAGCTGGTTCTTTAATATATATTTTTTATATCAAAGGATGCAAACGAACAGGTGGGTCACGTGATGTTAATTGACCACCACCGTCTATAGACACTAACAACACCAGGGGTGCAGCAAGTGCGTTGCCAACCTGTATATGGAGGAGGGGGAGGGTAAGGGAAGGTAAAGGGGAAGAGAGGTAGGCCTCCGGAGCTCTTACTGACCGAACAAAATACTACAATGCAAGCACGTCGGTTTTCTGTGGGAGGGTGGTATTAGCCCGAACGAGCCACCCCATTCATGCTGAAACCAGTAATAGCTTCAGTTTGGGTCTACCACCTACACAAATTATCAATAGACAGAATTTAGGACACCTGGAAACCGATTAACGTTGTATTTTTAATGCGCATTTTGATTTAATTAATTTTGATTTATGAATAAGTTTAGGAATATTTTTTCAGTAACTTTTAAACGCATTTAAAAACATGAATTTATCACAGTCAGACACATTTTTTTATAAACAGTCATATGGCCGCTGATATATTTTATAAATAAAAATAATTAATTTCAAACCAATTTTTTTTTCATGGCAAAGAACAAATTGATATTAAGATTTCACAATATACAATGTACAACAATAAACGTAAACGTATGACTTAGAACTGACGCCATCTTAAATATATGCGTTGATAACATACGCTGCCACAATTATCGCTATCTTTATCGTGCAGCCAGTACTGCACTAAACTATAGCTATAGCTAAGTTATTCTATACACATGTAAAGAAAATGGAACATTTTCTTTAGTTTATTTATCTGTGTACTTGTCTATAACGGAGTCTATGACTACAGAGTACCTTATATAAATAGAGGTCGCACTCGTTCTTTTCAATTCGAAACGGGAGGATACTCGATGAACTAGGTGAGACTCTTGCCTTTGACGTCATAGCCCCTCCGGAACCCACGCACTATCAAGATCACTGCCGACTGTCAGTTTTAGATGTAGCTCTGTTAAAAAATGTCGCGCTTCCTGTACGACTCATATCAGTCGTACACGAACTCGACTCGGATCATCGCCGGGTTGTATTACGATTAGGACAGAATTCTGATTTTAGCCCGTCGCCGATCAGAGTGGCCAATTACGCGAAACTTAGCGAATACCTTAAAAATAGTCCGTCGTCTAGCAGTTTAGACAGGATTCCGGACGTGTTGGTGTCTAAAGCCGACGCGGATTCGGCCATCGATTCCCTGGTTGATTATCTCCAGACCGCCGTCAGGGAGACCTCGAAAGAGGTACAAGCGGCGAACGAACGCCGTTTTATACTCCCTGATGACGTGAGAGCATTGATCACGGAAAAGAACGTCGCGACTCGTGCTCCCGACGCTTATCCGACCGCAGAGAACCGCGAACGCTTAGGTTTCTTACGTAAAGCAGTTAAGTCTCGTATTTCTGATATCCAGGGTGACAGGTGGGACAGGTTTCTGGAGGATCTCCAGCCATGTCACCTGTCATTCTGGACTCTCACGCGAAAGTTTAAGTCCGATACGGTCATTCCAATGCCCCCTCTCGACAGAGGCCCCGGGTTGCCTCCCGCGTTCGATAACACTGACAAAGCAGAATGTCTCGCCGCGAGTTTAGAGAAACAGTGTTCGCCAAACACTGATAATACTGACCCTTCCATCATAGAGTCTATCGAAACAGCCGTAGAGCATGCACTCGCGTCTCCTCCGGCGGATACCCTAACCCCGATAACGTTTGACGAAGTCTCGGCCGCCATCAAACGTCTCAAGCCTAGGAAGTCCCCAGGTCCCGATGGGATCAGGAACGAGGTTCCGAAGCTCCTTCCTGACCGCATCATAGCTCTATTGGTCTACATCTTCAATGCGGCCATGTCCCAGGGTCATTTTCCAGCCGTCTGGAAGAGGGCCGTAGTGATAGGGATTCACAAGCCCGGTAAGAAAGCTACGCTTCCCGATAGATATCGCCCGATCAGTCTGTTAGATACCCTAGGAAATCTTTGATTATAGAATCCCTTTGACAAAAGAACCCTAATAAACTTCAAACTTTAGAAAATCAATAAACCGTGGTCGAAAGTCGAGCACTGGGCGCCCACTAGTCAAGGTAAAAGTACAGTGTGTTACTTTTGTACCCGGTCTCCCCTACTTACAATGAAAATAGTGAGCTTACTACCTCTAATTTGTTGTTTTTTTTTTTCGATTAGTGCAATGATTTTGTGTCACAAAGTATAATTATAATTAATTTATATTCTACACATTTTAAAAGCTTATATTATACACATAAGTCTGTTCTCATATTGATTTGCCACTTTTTTATTCCATTCTTCAAAATATCTTCATGAGTGTAGTACGAGAAGTGAGCAGAATGACGGCGTTTAAGACAGATCTCACGGGCTCACGACTGCACGCAGAATCGATTTAACTTCCAACAGGTTCATTACATGCTCCACATCTAGAAATGATTTCAATGTTAACAACCGCTGCTATATAGAATTTACTAAAGAACTGTAATAAATAAAAATAAGTGTTCGTTTCTCCTTCAATTTTATTAAAAAATCATAAGAGTCCGTGGACGGTTTTTAAGATGAGCAAAATTTTATTGACGACGGTTTTCTAAGGATTCCTCTGCAACTATAGATCTGAAAAGTTTTTTATAGTCGAATTCAAAAACAACAACAAATACCATTTGAAAATACAATTTCATTTCTTTTTAATATAAGGCTACTTGCTGCCAAATTACAGCCTGTTGAAAATCATCCAAAAAATGTTTTATATCGCTTAATTTATATGATTAGTGTATATTGCATATATTTAATGAAGGAAGGTGTTTGTAGTCCGCACACGTCGTTGCAATAAACGCATCTGTCACATACACAAACCAAAATCTATATGATAGTAAACACATCAAATACTTATCTATAAAGTAATATTATTTATCTATGAGTCAGCATGTGTCGACTCGGCTGGGGTATGTTATCGGTGTTGCGTAGATGGAGGGGCGGAGAGGGAAGCGGGGGGCGGGACGAGAAATAAGTTTCACGAGACTGCTCCTTAGCCTCGTCTTCGTATTCAGTGACACATATTTCATTTAAATATAATATCGTAATTCATTGGGAGCTATTAACATCTCTCCTTACTGTGAATATAATGAGCAGAACATGTT
The DNA here is from genome assembly GCA_014332785.1 of Antheraea mylitta. Classification (NCBI taxonomy): domain Eukaryota; kingdom Metazoa; phylum Arthropoda; class Insecta; order Lepidoptera; family Saturniidae; genus Antheraea; species Antheraea mylitta. The sequence goes on from JACEII010000020.1 coordinate 7,781,988, forward strand.
TGAGCTTTATAATCTATATTTATAATAAAAATGAAGTGTCTGTATGTAACAGCGAAATAAAAATTTTTCACTGATTGAGTATGAACGTACACACGCTTCTGATAACAAAAATGCAATTTTTAAAATTTTTGTCGGTCTATTTTTTCGTAATGACTACGCTATTGACCCAGCCAGGTCTTAACAGCTTCACCGGACTACTAAGGCGAGCGCTTAAGGCACTCAGCCGATTTTATTTTGGCAACCAGCTCAAGGGTGCACGGCACACCTCGGCTTGGCTGTTGCCTGTTGCATGCAAAATCGCGATCTATCTTAGCTAACCTAGCTAACTATTCATATATGTATGAGTTGTTGAAACGTATATGTGTACCAAGCATACACGCCTCAACAACTCCATTTATTATCCGAAAATTGAGAGTTCTTTCAGTTCGATGAGGAAAAAAAAGTTAACCCTTCCACCAAAATGTGTAGCGTGTAAGCGTGCACGTGTGTGGGGGTGATCGTGTAGTGTTGTAGCAGTGATGTATATTGGTGTGTTACCGTATCGCGCAAGCAACGTACTCAAGGGCTCCCTACCGAGGGATCGAACCTAAGAGCCACTGCAGGACAGAATACTCTTTATGTAATGTAATGTAGTTTGGCTCATGTAAATTTGTTTCACGCTTACACAATATATAGCTATTATATATAGCTAATATATAATATTTAGCTATTAGTTTTGTTGTAGGTACACCTAATGTTACACCTGATTTATTTTATCACTAATGATGTAATGTAATATGTTTCCCGCTTAGTCGCGAGCAAGCGCCTCTGTCTGTCTTCATTCTGCATCACACATTTGTACAGCACGACACATTAATATTAGGTCTTTACCTATGAAATTGCCGTTTTGTATGAAAAAAATTTAAACCTTTGTAACCATTTGTATTAATCGAAGTAATCACCCATGCAATCAATGCACCTTTGCCAACGCAGTGGCAGTTTATTGATGCCCTTCTTAAAGAAATCAGCTGGACGGGAGGCAACAAATTCTTCAAAGGCATTTTGTACTGCCTCTCGGGTATTGAATTTTTTTTTCCGCCAAGGAGTTATCCAAATTTTAGAAAAAGTAATAATCTGTATGCGCAAGGTTTGGTGAGTAGGGCGGATGACGGAGAACTTCAAACCCCAGTTGTTGCAACTTGGAGACCGTCTGCTGTGCAGTATGAGGTCGCGCGTTGTCGTGCAGGAGCAGCGGAGACGAGCGATTGGCCAATGCTGGTTGGAGATGTGCCAGCTTCTCCATAATTGTGTTCAGTTCTTCACAGTACACATCTGCAGTAATGCTCACCCCGTTTGGTAAGAAGCTGTGATGAATCACACCGGCGCAAGGCCACCAAACAGTGACCATCACTTTTCTAGGGGTAAGTTTTCGTTTAGGGCATTGTTTAGGTGCTGCTGAACCAGGATCCAACCAACTTGCTGAGCGCTTGCGGTTATCAAACAGAATCCATTTTTAATCGCAAGTAACAATGCGGTTCAAAATTTCTTCATTTGTGTGTCTGTTGAGCAGTGCAAGGCACGTCTCCACGCGTACTTCGCGCTGGCGATCATTGAGTTCGTGGGGCACCCATTTGTCAAGCTTTTTTACCTTGCCAATTTGACGCAAATGGACCAATATTGTTTTGACGCTAACGTCGAAAGTTGCTACTAAATCAGCCGTAGATAGTATATCATTAGCTTCCACAATCGCCTTTAATTCGTCATTGTCGACCAAAGTCTTCGGACGACCGCGAGGTTCATTTTTCAGGTCGAAATTCCCAGAACGGAAGCGAGCAAACCAATAGCAAGTGGTGCGTTAGTTTGTAGAGTTAGCTCCGAAAACGTCGTTGATTTTGCGTGCCGCTTGTGCCGCGTTGCAGCTACGACAGTAAGTACTCATATTCCATAATTACTCGATTTTTTAACGTATCCATGATGACAAAAAAGATTGAAATGCGATGGAAATGTAACAGTTTTCTATGTGAAAGTGTAACACAAATGACCACTTTTTGAAAAAGAATTCCATATTTATAAAATAAAATAAATTTGAAATTAGAATTCTTAGCCGAACAAGAATTATTTTTATTTGAAATGGCCAGTACTGCAGAACGGCAATTTCATAGGTAATAATAGGTACCTATTATTAACACTAATGTACAGTGAATTTATTAACACATTCATTACGTAAATATTGCGAGTGGGTTTATTACATCTTCTCTCGAATTCGAACTCAAGGAAAATTGTATGCGGGGAGTTCGCCCCGCGGGGTGCGGTCGGTGCTCAGCGGGCGACCAGCGGCGGCCTGGACGATTCAATGATTAAAAACAATCGCATCGACATGTCGTAGAGCAGTCTGTCCATGAGAGATTCAACACACACATTAGTCCAGTAAACGACTGTGAACGCGCACACTCCCACCTGATTAAACTGACAAATTGATAACGCCCGATAAGATATAATATATTTCGAGAAGTTATTAGTAATAGATAGGTAGGTAAGCGCGACTGAACTCGGTTCCTGTAAGAGTTTGTGTTGTACTCGTAGCTGAGGAGGCGGAGTCGGCTGGTGCAAGATGTCGTGCTGCCGGCGGGTGGCGCCGCTGCTGCTCACACACGTCAATCTCTTGCTTGCTGTGAGTATACTTATTGCGCTCTATACGTTTGCTCCTATCGCCTATTTTGACACTCTGTTCTCATAAATTTTCATATTTCATTTATGTTATTGGTTATAAAATTATTACATTCTAATAAAGAAACAACAAAAGGAAAATTTATTGTCATATCTTTTGTGAAAAAGGTAACATTCGAACTCTGTTTAGATCCTTCGTTACACAAATATGTGCCGGGCTTGAGTGATTTTATTATAATTATAAATGCGTTAAAGTAAGAGGGGGCGCTCTCGTCGCTCTCATATTTGTCTTGTGCTGCGGCGCATTAACCCTCTCTATAATTTTTGAAAATACAACAACAGACTATCGAAATGGAAATAAAAACACTACGAGAGTAAAAATCCAAACTGATATATATTACTATTTGTACATAAGAAGCTTACACTATGTATTAATAAATATGTTAAAGAACATAATAAAAATGAAATGTATAAAAGAGGGAAACTCTCTTACTAAGGGAAGGTACGAGTAGTTCAAGTGATTTTAAATTCCGACAGATGTGTACATACGCAGTACGTGTCATGTAACACATTTCTCAGGTTCAGAGTTCCTCGTGACGTTTTCTTTTACTGCTAACTGATAACGATCATTTGACTATTCTGTTCAGTTTGCTAGTAATCTAAATGCTATTTATGGTTACAACGTTCTTATTTTTACAAAAGATCAATAAATTCCTCGTAAATTCGCTTTCTCCTACAAGTTGATCGCGCTTAATATTACAAATTTCCTTTTTTTCTCTGTATCAGTTCAACTCTCTAACTAGTAAATACTAACATCTATATTAATATTATATAGAGGTAAAGTTTGTGAATTTGTGACGTTGTAGGGGGCAATCTCAGAAACTAGTGGCCCAATTTGAATATTTATTTTCAGTGTTATATAGCTAATTTATCAAGGAAGGTTTATAGGCTATATATCATCAGACTAAGACCAATAGTTTCATTTTGAGAGCTTCTGCTACGTGTTAGCGTCAACCCAAAGTAACTATTACCACGCGGAAGAAGTCGCGGGCGGGGACTAGTCATGTAGATACTAATTAGTGAGGCACATATGTATTGCTATGCATATACATAAATATCGATCTTAGAGATTTGGTTTAAAATCCTTTTTTATAGGAAAATAAATTTCCAATAAATGTCTCATTAACAACCTACACCTCTGTCAATCTCCCTGTAAAATAACAACAAAAAACCAAAAAATTTCAAACTCATTTGACTGTGATGACTTGTATTGCTTCACCGGTGAGAGTTACAGTAGTCTCGATAGGCAATATTATAGAGCACTTAATTCTGGATAATTCCTGGGTTCAAATTATAGGTTCCATTTCATTTGAAGCGGACAACGGAAAAAAGTTGAGGTTCTGAAATTCGTTCGTATTGAGCCTAATTGGACTTTACACTAACTAATACACAATATATTTCGATTTCTTGGAAGTCGCATTTTGCACTGAACAAATCTATACATATAAGAATGTAAATCCAACGTGTCTGTACTTTTTCGATTTTCGTGAAAATAATTGTTACAAGTGTCTAAGAATAAGTAATAGAATACATTTCAACCACGCTTAGAAATGTCTGTCTGCCTGTCTGTTTGTATGAGCATTCATCACTGCTAAAGCACTGAGTTCACAACAAAACCTCAACAAGAAAAGCACAAAATATATCCTCAAGAGTAACTTAGTCTTTGTTTCATTAAATCGGTCGACTCCGTAGTCCGGTGAAGCTGGTAAAACCTTGCTAGGTCAATAGCGTAGTCAGATTGAGAAAAAAAAACCAAAGTAAGTTTTACACGCGGATGAAGTTGCGGGCAGAAGCTAGTATGATATGATATTCATACTCAACATGTTTTATATTACGTCAAATTTATTATTTTATGCGACCCATTCTTAAACTTTCTAGGTGAAAGATACGCATTACATACGGTAAATCGAGCCGCGTCTGAAAAAGCAAACATTAAATTTATGAGATGATTTACAAATGACGTATTTTATAAGAGCAATACGATAACTGTAATGATTATAATTGCTTCAAAATAATAAACAGTGGATTATATATGTACCTACATTATGTACGTACATCTGCCGTAGTACATTGCGAAATATCGCACATCTAGAGGTCTCTTGTAGGTATTGTAAATATCATTAGCTATATGTAATTGAGTGCATATTTCTAACAACAATTTACACCGTGGTAAGTAAACGAGGCGACAAATCGAACATCAATCCTTATTTAAATTGTAGGTATTTTAATCAATGAAAACAATTCTGTGAACAGATAAGATAAAATCACGTTTCTCAAATACATCTGCATTAAATAAAACGGATTACTATGTTAAAGACGGATCTAGGTGATATCCTATTAACCAGAATATTATACAGTTATATTTTAGAATATATTCATTTAGTTTGTAAGTAGTTAGCTTTTTTTAATTGTATTACAAAAATATAAAATTGTGAGTACATATAGAATCACACGAATGCTCATTCAAAAACATTTGTAAGTACGATGTGCACGCCATCTCCTGTAACATGTACATTAGACATGTAAATACTAATAATGTGTGGAATACGATGTACCATCAGCAACATATTTGCAACTTTATAATGGAATTTTTAACATAATACGTTTATGGTCTAAGATCTTATCAGAAAGACCTTTTCAACGTCACTATTAATTTTATAATGTTGAATTGTATACAATAAATTTATAATTATTTATATAATTAGAAATACAGAATGAGTAAGTCTAGAATTTTTTGCTTAATTTCATGCGGACGAAGTTGTGGGTAACAGCTGGTCTAAAATAGAATAACCTAAATTACTTCCTATACAGTCGGCTATTAACCAGTGAACATCCCGTGAAAATCGGCCCAACAATTTTGGAAATAGCACCGTGCACGAAGCCGCGGTTAATAGTTAATCTAAATTAAAATAGATAAAATTAAATTTTATAAAGTCCGCTATTTAATAGCGAACGTCCTGTAAAAATTAGTCTAACCGTTTTGGTGCTAAGACTGCAGACGTAGCCGCGGTTAACAGCTAGTCTAAATGAGAGTAGCCTATGGCACCCACTATAATTTCAGCTATTTGCCAGTGAAATTCTAGTTAAAATCGGCACAACCGTTTCGGAGATTACCCGGAATAGACAGACAGGCGGCTAGACTGACTAAAATTTATAAATTTGATTTTTGCTATTAGTTGCGTGTTATTTTATATTCAATCAGTAAACAGTTAATTTGATATTACATAGAGACACTTCATTTTTACAATATGCATATTAAGATCAGCATCTCTGCGAACTTCACTCAAATGGTTCACTACATTTCCATGGTTGTTATTGAATGTAATCCGAATGATTCCGTGTTTCTGAACCTCTTTCTGTTTTTTTTGAAATCGATAAATAATTACAAACTCATTGTTTACAATTCAACATTATAATTACTAGTGATTTTGAAGATAAAAGAGGTAATTCCAACAAGATATTAGATCATAAACGTATTAGCTTAAGAGGTCTATAATACAATTCAATGATATTATAACTCAAATATCATTGAAAACATTTTTTTGCCAAACCGACAACAGGTATACAAATAAATTATGAAGTGTAAATTACATTTAAACAAATTTTAAAACGTATTAATTATACATACTTAAATTGATTTTTACGTTTAATAGTTTATAATAATCCTATAATATTGTATAGCTATCAATGAGAACTACATAGCTCGATAATTGAAGGAATATTCGCGGGAGTTACCAATAAATGAACAATGATAATTTATGCAATTATATTGCTACCTAACACATGTATTGCATCTTCATAAAATATACAGCTGTTGGGTTAGTCTTAAGTAAATGAATATCAGTGCAGTGACATTGTATTAAGTATAGAGTTTCGAAATATAATATTGTTCTGAGCTGTTGTTACAGATATACGCGGGCGGAGCGCTGGTGACGGCCGCGCGGCTCAAGTGGGACCCGAGCACGTACGTGCCGATGCGGCAGCTGTTTCCGCTCGAGTACCGCGTCTCCGCCGTGATGCTGTGCGCTGCGGGCGGCGCGCTGCTGCTGCTCGGACACCTCGCTTCCGCAGCACTCACTCTGCGCAGGCATTCGCGTCGTCGTGTACTTCTGCTGCTGGTAAATGCACTTACACCATCATACTTCTCGCCCACTTGCTTTCATTTAGAGAAACCTTTTTACTTTGTTCAACAATAGAGATTCAAGTTTATACAAGGTTTTCTTTTAATATTCGCTATTATTTGCTTTTTTTTCATCTCTGTGTGAATTAAGAAATTAAAAGACAACAGTGTTACAAATAGTATTAAGAATAAATTTATCTTTCTAGTAATTTCACATAAATTAATGAAAGATATTCAACGCCACACTGGACACTATTAAAAATAGACAATCTTATAACTAATGAAAATAAAAGTATTTATTAACTTGTATGTACATACGTTACGTCACGTAGCATGTGTTAACAAGGTCTAATTGTTTTCCAAATCGGTGATGGCGTTGACGTTCATAAACGTCTTTCAGGATTTAAATTGAATCATGTATTTTGGATTTATTAATTTTATTTTTAGTGGCGGAGATCTAAACATTTTCCTACCTTTATTAAAGACCTGACATTGTTTTACCTCAATATATCAGTACTATACCATACGTATTTTTGATAATAACCACAAGTTTCATTTCATGGTGTATAATACCTATTTATCAAGTTTTATAATGATTTGTCATTTTAACACTTTGTTATTACGCATTTAACTAAACTATTTTGATATTTATTTCGTTAGTCATTATCCTATTGTAAAATCCACGGGAAAACCTATATGTTAATAACTAAGAGCATTGTTATCTCCATTTTATACATGTTTATAGAATGTTTTTCTTTATAATCCAAGAAACGTTTTCAATGATTATTTTGTAACTTATCTTTATAATGAAAAGAAAGAATGAGTACTCCACTAGTTCCTTGCCAACAAGACCTTATTACGGCACTGAAGTTATTGTACTTCCTTTAAATATTTTTGGAATACTATATCTCTTTCAGTTGGTCATGACACTCTTGTACTTAGCTAAATTTCAGTTAAGTTTCGATACAAAATATAAGTGACGGAGTGTTTGGCGGAATATCAGTGTGTCATGTAGTGGATTGTATATTTTGTTCATAATCTTGTGTTATTTTACTCTATATTTTGTAAATTTGGTGGTGTTCTACGTAATATAGTTAGTTTATTGTGCATAAGTGAAGTGAATGGAAAATAATACCTCGGAGCATGAAATTCTGAGATGCCACAAAAACTCCCTGGAAGGTTCTAGCAAAGGATCCACCACCTTGTTAGAAAATTGACTCACACGACGCTTAATATTTAAGTGATTACACAACGTTTGTAATATTATTGACTACGCGACAATGGCAGTAATAATCAGAAATAATTATTAAAAAAAATATATATATCTATACTAATATATAAAGCTGAAGAGTTTGTTTGTTTGTTTGTTTGGTTGAACGCGCTAATCTCAAGAACTACCGGTCCGATTTGAAAGTTTCTTTTAGTGTTAGATAGCTCATTTATCGAGGATGGCTATAGGCTACATATCATCACGTTAAAACTGTCAGGAGCTGAGCACTAATGAAGAATGACAAAAAAACGGGCAATTTTTGAAGCTTCCGCTGCGTGTTAATGTCAGTATTATATGCGTTGCCATGGTAACGCGATAACATTCTATCACAAATATTTTCATGATTTATTTTGTGTTCCCACTCAAAAAGTTTGTTCTACGTTAGTTTTGTTTTCAATTTTTAATTATACGTGGTACGTTTATACCGCAAGCATTCCCAAAGTTTATTTTGTGTTGTTATTCAAATAGTTTAATAGTAATAATATTCGTCGAATAAGACTGGCGAAGGAATTGATCCATACTGCCAATTCTGAAGTTGTCAATATATGTAATTATTATGTATTTTTTAGCCACTTTTCTTTTATGTCCAAGTTAATGAAAAGGTATAAGCGCTAAATCCTCTATATAATATTTCGTAAATTTTTATCTTCTTAATTTTCAAAACCAATTCATTTCACTTACGCACAATAAACAAACAACCTGTATACTAGCTTCGGGCCTGATATGTCCCAGCGCGCATTTTTAATTTCCCACCATCGGCAAAGACAGTACGTGTACCATATGAGTCTATAAATCTATGGCCACAATAATATATTTAATTATATTCAAATTATATATAGGTTTTATATTATCATGTATTTGATATTGTTTTCATAAAAATTATAGCAAATTTAAAATATATTTGGTTTTTTTTTCTTATGATCGATAAAATATTGTATATTTTCTTGCAATAAGTTTTATATGGAATAAGTAGAGAGAATAATAGTAAAGTTAATTGCCTAAAAACTATTGCTATCATATTCATTTGTCTAAACTAATCAATATTTAATTTGATATATTCATATTGTAATAGTTTAATGTCTATTGAGTTCAGTATTTAATGTAAAATATTTTTCTAACCTAAAAAAGTATAAATACAATAGCTAAGTTGAACATTTCGTGGTTTAGTACAAAAAATAATTCTTAAAAATTAAATAATGATGTAATAATACATTTTACATAATAATTGGAATTCCATATTACATCATTTGTAATTATTCAAACCTTGTAATAAATCCAGTATTTTTTTAAACCTTATACTGCCAAATTGTTTGCTGACCTCTATCGCATAAGGTCTATATTCATTTATATGGCGCTTAAATCTTTATGGTTTTTCACCACTCTAAGTTTTAGAAATGATTACGCTATTGACTTAGCACGGTCTTAATAGCTTAACCGGACTACAAGTAATATTTGAACGGGAATTTTACGGTCAAATAACTAACTAATTAGCCGTTTTATTTTAACCTAGCGGGTTCAGCAGACGTTGTCCACCCTGATAATAAGACAAACTATACCTAACACTTGCTCAAGAATCATTTTATATATTAGTGAAAACGGCATGAAGATGCGTTATGTAGTTTTGATCTTTTTTTTCTCCAACTGACTACGCTATTGACCTAGCAAGGTCTTAACAGCTTCACCGGACTACTAAGGTGAGCGCTTAAGGCACTCAACCGATTTTTAGATCTTAACGCAAACATACATATAGAGAGACGTGGCAGAGGACTTTGTTTTACACTATGTAGTGATGAACTGTTACCCGTGCATCCATCTGTGTGGAATTGATTCAATATATGTTGTTCACTGTTAACATGCGCGTGAGATGTGCGCTGTACTCGACTCCAAGAATAAATATAATTGAAAGTCAAATGTTTATATGTGATTTAAATTATAGCAACGTATATCAATAACCTAATTATATCGACAATATGGGCATATTATATCTATATAATAAAAGATTTTAAACATGTTCGATAATGTATAGCTTAATATTTTTAATACTTTCTAATATAGTGTAACTGAGCATTGAGGATGGTATATAGTAGTTTAAAGTTTCAGGTATGTGGCTGATGATAAATCCCATCCCATTCGACACACTGTTAGTATTCACATATGTAAAGTACATATTACCTGTTACAGTAAATGATGTGCGTGTCGTACTTAAAAATATTTTTAAGAGAGTATTTCTATAATTTACACATCTAATCATAATTTTACATTTATTTAATATATTAAAAAAACGCGTGCACATATATATGCATATACATATATGTATATATATTTATTATATTGGTTCCTGTCTATTTACTACTACTACTACAATTGTCTACAATTTTTTTTACTAAAATTTAAATAAACCTAGTCGCAGGAATCGAGACGACTCTTTTTTATAGAGTTTAGTAATAATTTAATAAAACAATATTTTTTAAACCCTCCGCGTCACTTGTGCTTCGGATAATTTTGACGGAAATTAAATTAAATATAGAAACGTTTCATGTTCTTCAGCAAAAACTTTATTAATTTTTTATCATCATTGGCTTCTTTTTGAAGCCCATCGGCCAATTTCCGAAGAATGACATGGGATTAATCACTACGCTAGCCCACGACGTACTGGCGATTTCAGACTCCGACAAATACACAATTCTATATCTTTTTCCACGTACTGGAACATTTCTCAGGTTCAGGTTTCCTCACCGATTTATTATTATTTCTCATATCTATGAGGAGTCAACTTTTAACAATTTAAATATAAACAAAAAAATATACTGAAATGTTTGTAGTAAATAACATACGTATTAAGCACATGGTTGCCATGGTACAGCATATTCACGTATACGACGTTTCGCGGGCATTGACTAGTTAATACTACAACCGTTTGAACGTGAGATTGTTCATTAGTTAGGTGATATAAAGTGAACGCATGCTGATGACAGTACGCCGTACTGATGTCGGGTGTGGCGGTGGCGGAGGTGTGCTGGGCGGTGTGGGCGGGCGCGCGCCTGCAGCGCTGGCTGCACTCTTCAGAGGCGACGGAACTCATCGAGATGCTGGAGCTGCGGGAGACGCTGCGCCCCGTACTCGACTTCTTCGGGCGCTGGCATCCGCTACCACACAAGATCAAGAATCTTCTGCAGGTTACACACTAACACTCATCACACTCGTGTTCAATTAAGTCCGAGTGGTAACATCTCTGGCATTCTCGGCAGGAGGTAGAGGCAGACGTGCCGCGGAACTTGTGGGTGGTGGGCGCTGTGGCGACGTTGCTGATGCTCCTGCAGCCGCTCGCCGTGGTGTTGGCTCTGGTGGTGGCGATCACGTCCGGACGCAAGCGTCGTATATCACTCAGGTAATTGCGTTCGCTTATAAAGTTTGCTTGTATTTGCGTGACCTCACACCACGAAAAGAACTCGCACGTCGCAAGTCTATTAAAACAAAACCATTACTCATGTATTTTATGACTCGTGTTTCCAGAAATTGAACCATCTCTGTATAAGTTGGACTCAGAATTGGGCTGTTTATTTTTATGGTGCATTTCGTTGCTACTAAATTCATATTTTGTTGAAGTTTCTCATCGCCTATGAAAACTATGAAATATTGTGTTTTGCTATTTTTAACATTTTTCTCTTTGAGAAAGAAACTTATTAGTCTTTAAAAATAAAGCTTCAAAACTTTGATTATATGCCTTATGAAATTCATTATAGATATCAACCTCATAGGTAAGACAGTGTTCAAACCTACTCCAATCTTAGGAAATATTTTGAATAGATGTTCATGCAAAAAAAACATTGATATGTCGTACAGAATTCAGATTTCATTATTCGATAATAGTAGGTAAAAGAAAGAAAAAATCAAAGTCGCAATTGAGGATTTTTTTTTTCGAAATGACTACGCTATTGACCTAGCGAGGTCTTAACAGCTTCACAGGACTACTAAGGCGAGCCGATTTTATTTTGGCAACCAGCTTAAGGGTGCGCGGCACACCTCGACTTGGCTGTTGTCTGTTGCATGCAAAATCGCGACCTATCTTAGCTAACGTAGCTAACTATTCATATATGTATGAGTTGTTGAAACGTATATGTGTACCGAGCATACACGCCTCAACAACTCCTTCATATAATTATTATCGGAAAATTGAGAGTTTTTCAGTTCGATAAGGAAAAAAAAAGTAAACCCTTCCACTTTCATGTGTAAGCGTGTAGGCGTGCACGTGTGTGGGGGTGATCGTGTAGTGTTGTAGCAGTGATATATATTTGTGTGTCACCATATCGCGCAAGCAACGCACTCAAGGGCTCCCTACCGAGGGATCGAACCTAGGCTTGAGCCGCTGTCGTGGGAGGCATAATCGGGTGAATTGAGGATTAAAAATATAATCAATATTAGGATAATATTTGCCTACTATATATTATAATAAGTACTTGGGCGACTGAGCCTGGCTCGGTTCTTTAAAAAACATTATTAAATTAAAATAAACTTTTAGGGTTGACTCACAAAATTAGCATTTTTGTATAAAAAAAAAGATCTTTCTTGCTGTCACTCGGATTCGAACTGGGGTTACACGGATTTTCGAAGCAACCGATTTCCATCTGAGCATTTTTGTTTTGACATCGGCGACGAAATTTACCTTTATATTCTGGCTATATATTATCATTGCATGAAATTTGTTTGATGAAACTTGGTCGATTTATCGTCCCCGAAACTGCCTACATTCTAAGTTTCACGGAAATAGATGACGCCGTTTCCGAGATCCTGAATATGTACAAACATAAAAATATACAAGAATTGCTCGTTTAAAGGTATTAGATAGATAGATTATCGATGTTTTTTCTATCGTTCTATTCGAATCTTCCATGAACACCACTATGTAGACTTCTAGCTTATAATTTACTAGTTTATAGAGATAAAATAGCTATGGAGATGCACAGAGTTGGTAACTATGATTAAATATTTGTAAGTAATACTGTACATCATTAGAGACTGTACTTTATAATTTAATCACACTATGAAAAATAAAATTAGGAAATCGTCTATATGACGCCTCCAAATAAATAAATAACTTATTTGATTCACTTAGGTAACTATGAAATTGCCGTTTTGTAATAAAAAAATTTAAACTAATTCTTTTCATGTATTTTTTATTTGTATTAATCGAAGTAATCACCCATGTAATCAATGCATCTTTGCCAATGTAGTGGCAGTTTATTGATGCACTTCTTAAAGAAATCAGCTGGACGGAAGGTAATAAATTCTTCAAAGCCATTTTGTACTGCCTCTCGGGTATTGAAGATTTTTTACACCAAGGTGTTATCCAAATTTTGGAAAAAATAGGCGCAAGGTCTGGTGAGTATAGCGGATGACGAAGAACTTCCAACCTCAGTTCTTGCAACTTGGAGACTGTCTGCTGTGCAGTATGAAGTCGTGCAGGAGCAGCGGAGACGAGCGATTGACCAATGCTGGTTGGAGATGTGCCAGCTTCTGCATCATTGTGTTCAGTTCTTCACAGTACACATCTGCAGCAACGTTCATCTCGTTTGGCAATAAGCTGTGATGAATCACACCGGCGCTAGACCACCAAACAGTGACCATCACTTTTCTAGGGGTGAGTTTTCGTTTAGGGCATTGTTTAGGTGCTGCTGACCCAGGATCCATCCAACTTGCTGAGCACTTGCGGTTATCAAACTGAATCCACTTTTCATCGCAGGTAACAATGCAGTTCAAAATTCCTTCATTTGTGTGTCTGTTGAGTAGTGCAAGGCACGTCTCGACGCATACTTCGCGCTGGCGATCATTGAGTTCGTGGACACCCATTTGTCAAGCTTTTTTACCTTGACAATTTGACGCAAATGGACCAATATTGTTTTGACGCTAACGTCGAAAGCTGCTGCTAATTCAACCGTAGATTGTGTATAATCAGCTTGCACAATCGCCTTTAATTCGTCATTGTCGACCAAAGACTTCGGACGGCCGCGAAGTTCATTTTTTAGGTCGAAATTCCCAGAAGGGAAGTGAGCAAACCAATAACAGGAGGTGCGTTGGTTTGTAGTGTTAGCTCCGTAAACATCGTTGATATTGCGTGCCGCTTGTGCCGCGTTGCTGCCACAACGGTACTCATATTCCATAATTACTCGAATTTATAACGTATCCAAGATGACAAAAAAGATTGAATTGCGATGAGAATGTAACACTAATCAATAAACAAATTACTACTTTTGGAAAAAAAATTCCATGTTTTTAAAATAAAATTAATTTGAAATTAGAATTCTTAGCCAAACAAAAAATATTTTGATTTGAAATGGCCAGTACTGCAGAACGGCAATTTCATAGGTAAAGTTTAGAATTATTATTATTATTTAGAATATATATTAGGTACATGTCAGAAACGTTAATGAATGCACAGAAATGAGTCAATTCCAGACATCACTATCGCTCACATATTGATCCACTCTGTAATAGCCTTTTGAAACTAAAACCTGCTTGACATGCCGTTTAAATTCACAACCCGTTAAATTGATAATATTTCCCTAAAAACTGTTACTGGTTTTACTAAGCCTAAAACACAACCATAAACATGTATCATACATCATAAACATGTACAATGTACATGTATCTATAACTTGTTCTAATTAAAATCTTTAAAGATTTGATCTTAAGGTCCTGTAATACTTACATAGTATGTTGGTACTTTCTTCTGCAAAGTAATGCGTCGCGTGGTATCGTTTCTAACTTTTGTCTAACTTCTTAATACTTATATTCATTTTACTGACCCTTTTTTGTGTATGTATGCAGTTGCGCGACGACGGCTACCACCGCGACCTCCGGCGCGACGACAGCCACTGACAGTGAGAAGGCTCCGCTGCGCACTGCTTATAAGAATGGACGCATCGTGATATTGTGAGGCATTCGGCTATTCCTGCCGTGCTCTATCGAACACTGAATATAGTGTCTGGTGTACACTGATGCTATACCATTGCAAGTACATACGTTATAGCGAATTTACTAGTAAATTATTATTAATTTAAAATTGATACGACTGAAAAGTTTCTTAGTTTAGTTTTAGTTTAATTTATGATAAATTAGTACGTATCATTCATTGCAGTAGTACGTGACGTAGTGTTTTTTGGTGCAAGTCTTAGAGGCATATCCGTATTTAATACATAAATAGACATGGTTGAAGAGAGATCGAACTCTCATTAGACCTGCATGTTAATCCGAATGGAGAAATAATGCTTTGTGCTTAGTGGACAAACAAAGACTCGGTAATGTAAATTATCGTGTAGTTAAGTATATCGTTGATCATCATATTTTGATGTTCTGCAAATATTTTATTTAATCTTATGACAATTCTTTGAAATAAAATTATTTCAATCTTCTGATGCCTGTGGAGGCTGTCACGTAGAATTTTCATTGTCTTTGCATATTGTGATAACAAGTCATTTATTAATTCTCACAAGAACTGAGAATGAATATATTTCAATTATGTGTTCTTTTTATAAGTGATGAGGAAGCAGTGTCCCTAGTCCAGTGTTTTAGTGTCTTATAATAGATAACGTAGATAAAATTACGGTAATTTTAAATCATAGCAAAGAGAGGATCCTTAATCATTAATCTATATTTAAAAAGATGTATTTAAACAAATAGGTGCGGTGGTGATCCCGCAATCCTACATACGTACAATTTCTACAACACCAAAGAATAAAATATATATTTGCCTCGTAGCAATTCCAGTACAAAATAATGATAGTCTATGATACAGTCGTTTCGCAGACGAATAAGATTATTAACTATTGATGTTATTTTAAAGGCACATGTTCATTTGTTTTATAATTATTGTAGTTTGTATTAAGAATATAGTGTTTCTAATATCCTTTAAAATGTCTTCATTGTATTTTAAATATTTTACGTGATAGCAGATATAAAAACAGTTTCCACTCTCTCGTCTAGACTAATTTATTCGTATTGTAATAATATATGACTAATAATAAGAATGTCAGTTTCTATCTTTATTATAAGTGACATATTTTTTGGTAATAAATATTTCTTATAATTGACTTCCTTCTCATTACAAACTTTTCTCGATATTCGTATCACTTTATAATATAGAATACCATGTCCCCACTGCTTGTGTCGGGTGTCGAGGAACACTCTCCAAATGTTTTAATCGTAGAATAATTAAAGACCGTGATATTGTGTTAGAAATTCCCGTGGATGCTGAATTGGAATATCACTTGTGATGATAAGTTTTGTTGTGATAATTTGTCGTAGTGGTTGGAGGCAGCCAAGGTAGAACAAACCCAGTGTACCATCATTGTCTTTATAGCTTTTTGAAACCTGCCACGATACAGATGTGTACACTGAAGTATTAAATAATGTTGGATAAGATAGCGCTTTCAAACTGCAGAAATTTGTCACATGTTTTAGATCTAACTTTATTCACGACAATAAAATATGTACATTAACTTAAGCAAAGAAAGAAAGAAAGCTAGTAAGTAGGTTATAAAGTCTTTAGTCTCAGTATATTTAAATAATATATAATATTTAAATTGTTACTTTAGTGCTATACTCACAACTTCGTCTAATGCGACGAAGTATAAAACGTAAAGTATAAGCGGTGACGTTAATAATCAGTGAGGTCCAGAAAAAGTTTGTGACTGGTGCAGTGTGCTGTCTGAAGCTGAAGCTGAACATGGAACAATATCATAAGCAGGTAAATAATATCGCGGTGGAGCATTAAACAACTGACATAGTTACGTCAGTACTGGTTTAGTAGTTTCTGTAATCAATTTAGCAAATTGTTACCAGTAGTATCGCTGAATCCTTGATCTAAATCTAGTCACACTATGTTAGAAAGCTGGCACACACATTTATATTGTATCTTCTATCTATACACATAATAAAACTGTGACACGGTCAAATTTGTACATTAAATATTTTTTGTAAATTATAATCGAGATACACTTTGTTATCGATATAGAAAGCAAAAATAATCCACTTACAATTTTTATGTGAGACATCTATAGGCGTATCCTAAGCCCGATTTTGGCTTGGCGACGTGTGGCGATACAAAACACAAAATTTGCACTATTAACGAATACATTTGCAACCCTATCTGTATAAGCATAAGATAGGTACGAAGTGTTTTTTTTTAATACTAGCCTCTGTCTGCGACTTCGTTCGCCTGGAATAGTTACTTTGGGCTAACGCTAGTACGCAACGGTAGCTCTCAAGAGAAAAAAAACTCCGACTTTGAAATATTCTTCACTAGTGCTGCGCTCCCATTTGTCTGAGTATGATGATGATGAAGCTATAAACTTTCTCGATAAATGAGCTATATAACACTGAATATTTTTTTCAAATTGAACCAGTAGATCTTGAGATTACCCCCACCAACGTTACAAAGTCACAAACTTTACGTCTTTATAATATTATTTAATATACAGTGAAGTTGCACACATGCCAGAGAGACGCGGAGATAGAAATGTTTTCTCTTCAACATCCATAGCACGCTCGATCACCAAAGTTAAGCAACGTCGTGCGCGCTTAGTACTTGGATAGGTGACAAGCATGGGAACACCGCGTGTCGTCGGCTTTTTGCTGCTCAAATTAATCTTCACTAATTTTTTAAAACTATATTCTGAAATTAGGTATAATATAAAAATTTTATAGCATCACGGAATTTTAACTTTTGTAAAATCTTATAAGTAGACATAAGAGAACGTACCCAAACCACGTGCTCTGTTTAGGGGCGAGAGAGGGTTCTTCTGAGTACCACACTTGGTTACAGGGGGACCGGGGGTTAGGTTTTCGTCATGTAGTCAATATCGTCTAAAGGAATTCTCGTGCTGACAAGCGCGAAACTCACAGGCAACAACACTAACGTATTTATACTAAGACATCTGCTGATTGAAAACTAACAATTTGTAGTGCAGTACATTTACCGAGCAAATCGACAAGCTTGTGCCGATACGAAAATGTTGTACGATCTTCTGTGCATTGCGTTCATTAAATATTACAATGATGCCTTGTCAATGCCGACAATACAGAAAGAAATAAAAATACTTGTTTTTTGTAAATTATGTTCCTGTGTGAGTACAATACATTTTTACATTAGTTTTTCCTACTTGATAATATTTTTTCTGTCCTCCATCCAGAAAGTGGCAACTTTCTACATTTCCTTTTACAGGGTTTCTGCTGCCACTCTTAGAACCTGTGGAAATACTATAATTGCAACATTTTCGGCGTATGTTTCAGTAGTGATACAATCTGAAGTAGGTAGGTCCTACGCATAGATCAGATGCGAGGTGTTAGAACCACGCTTTAGCTATTACTGGTTTCTGCATAAATGAGTCGGTTCACCCGGGGTAGTACTACTCAACTCACAGAATAACGTCGTGCAGTAATAGTGCTTTCATTGTTGCGTTTCGGTCAGTGAGAACGCTTTAGGCCCACTTTACCTCACCTTCCCTATCTCGTCTTCCCCTCCCCCATCCCCTATCACAAGCAACGCACCTGCAGACGTTCTAAAACGTACAAGCCTTTTCTTGGTCACTGCATGCCGGGCTTTTGTCAGTTTTTTAGGGGAGTGTAAATTGACATAATTCGCTTGATTTTCCTGTTTGTTTTCCACAAGGAGTAAGCTTTAGCTGTGGTCGGATCGAAGCTTTCAAAATACGCCTATATTCATTATATATACGCCTATATAATTTCGATCATGTTTAAGAAAGTGCTCTCTTACCGTATGATATAAGCGTTTTTTTTACTTCTGGGCGACTATTTTCTTACCATAATTTATGGACTGCTCTGTTCTTATAGATCTTATCCAGAAGATGATATCAGTTGGTAAGCAGAAATGCATTAATTTATCGGAATCGAATTCCATGCAGCATTTTGTATGTTTATGTTAAAATATTTAACAGCAATTATGATATCATTTTCTGTTTGGAATTGAATGGGCACAGCGAATGCATAGTTTTTAGAATAATGGTAAAGAAACTAGTTATTCCTTTTGTTATATAGTATGCATTCATTAACAATTTCCTTGACTTTAGTTTTTATTTCTACCAAAATAGGAGAGTTGTCCATTGCTAAATCAAACTACAGCAGGATATATAGTTTTTGCTATTTCTTTGGTAATACAAACACAAAAGTCAAACATTTGGTATCATATTTTTATCAGAAGGCCAGTATGTGGATTGACTTGTTGAGATCACTTATAGATAATCCTTGCCAGCACATATTTCATAAGTTCGTGGCCCCTAGGTAATATAAGTCTGTAGCTCCATAATGAATGCTTGGCGTTGTAATCGTCTGCTGCTATGAAATTACCTCCTAAGGTTTTAAAGAATTCATTAAACTGCTCCTGTTTGATAGTGTGCTTGGATGAGTAATGAAGCGCCGATATGTAATATGCATTTAAGGATTCCTTGTTAACGCAGGCACAAGAGAAAGATAGTAAATCGATTTGTTTTGTAAATTATGTTCTTGCTACGATGTTTTTATATATCTTTCTTATCTTTATAATATTTTTTCTGTTCACTGGCTGGATAATAACAATTTTGTGGCAACTTGACCAGTTAAAATATAAAGTTACCGATCAGATGTTTCTCAGCCTTTTTTTTACATGAGAAAATCTATACGTATATATATCTATCTATTTGGAATCTGTCTTTTTATATGATTATTCACTGAATTTTCTAATTTTTTCGCCAACACGTAGTACAATATTTTGCGATATGAAAATGGAGTGGGGTGATAAAGAGAACCGAATCGCTATGATTGTATTACACAAAGTAGGTATGGAGCCAAATGCAATATTTAAGTAGTCCGGTGAAGCTGTTTAGACCTTGCTAGGTCAATAGCGTAGTCAGTTCGAGAAAAAAAGCAATATTTAAAATTCTCCGTACGCTTGCTATGAGTAAAATGTTTGTGTACCGGGCTATTAATAGGTACAATGAGACCTCCTCTGTTTGTGACAAAAAAAGACCTATCCGTTCACGTAGTGTTCGGATGAAAAAGGTGGCCAAAGCAGTAAGGGAAAGAATTCGAAGAAATCCTGTCCGAAAGGAAAAGATTTTATCTCTGGAGATGAAGATAACACTTAGAACCATGTCGCGTATTTTAAAAGATGACTTAGGACTTGCAGCCTGTAAGAGATGAACTGGTCATTTCTTAACTGGTAATTTAAAAAAGGATAAGGTGGTAAAATCGAAACAACTATTGAAGCGGTACGCAAAAGAAGGTTACAGAAAATTTTTGTTTACGGATAAGAAATTTATTACAATTGAGCAACGTTTTAACAAACAAAATAACCGTATATATGCTCAAAGTTCTAAGGAAGCTTCCCAATTAGTCAACAGAGTGCAACGTGGGCACAATCCGACTTCGATGATGGTTTGGTGGGATGTTAGCTATGAAGGAGTGACTGAGCCATACTTTTGAGAGAAAGGTATCAAAACATCTGCACAAGTGTATCAAGATATCATTCTTGAGAAGGTAGTGAAGCCCCTTAACAACACTTAGGACTTCATCATAGCAGAAGACTGGCCGTTGTCTAATCCAGATCTTAATCCGCTTATGATTATGATTTATGGTCAGTTTTGAGAGTATGGCTTGCTCTATACGCCATGATAATTTGAAGTCCCTAAAACAATCCGTACGATTGGTAGTGAAGATTTTTCCTATGGAAAAAGTGCGTGCATTGATAACTAGCCTGAACGTTTAAAGGACTGTATTGCAGCCAATGGAGGCCACTTCGAATAATCTTTTTATATTTTAAATTATATTATGTATTTTTATATTTATGTATTAAACTCATACACTGTAAAAGTAATAAATATTATTTGCACTAGAAAAAAATTCTATGTTTCAGTATTTATGGCAAGCAGTCAGATAAGATAGAAATTTAAGCGATATTTCATCACACTATGCTTCTTAAAAAAATAAAAAGGACGATCGCCGTGATCCGAAGCAAGGTCTCCGTTGGTACGCAAAACGCACATATACAGTGTGCTATAATTGCGCTACGGCGACATGACGCTGTATGTGAAATTATCATTTACTTGAATTAAAACTACAAAATCTGATAGGCTAAAATCTATTGATGTATGTTTTATTATGATTTATTTTATTTTCATTGATTTTCAAACCACAATGGTTGTAAAGAATATCTTCTATTCTATTGTTTATTATCTATACTATTAAATCAAAACAAATCAAATCAAAAATTCTTTATTCAGTTTAGGACCTAATAAGGCGCTTATGAACGTCAAAAACTACCACCGGTTCGGAAACAACCCAGCCCTCGTGAAGAACCGGCAAGAAACTCGATCGGGTACATTTTTTTTACATACATTTAAATACATCATACAGCTTATAGTGGATGCACAGAGAGGAGTCAATTCCAGACATCACTATCGTTCACATACTGATCCACTCTATAATATCCTTTTGACACTAACACCCGCTTGACATGGCGCTTAAATTTGCAGTCGGCAAATCGGTAACATGTTTTGGGACTTTATTGTAAAACCTAACACTGTTACCTAAGAAACTATTACTGGTTTTACTAAGTCTGAAACATGGGACGACCAGTTTATTACAGTTTCTAGTATTTACATTATGCCGGTCTTTTACTAAATTCAGTTTTTCAAAGTTTTTACGGACATACATTAAATTATCAAGAATGTATTGGGAGGGTAGAGTTAAGATACCGAATTCCTGGAATTTCGTTTTTAATGATTCGCGAGGTCCCATATTATATATTGCTCGAACTGCCCGTTTTTGTTATAAAAATATGGTGTCTACCTCAGCAGCCGTACCCCACAGCAGAATACCGTAAGACATTATGCTATGGAAGTAAGCAAAGTAGACTAACCTAGCAGTGGCAATATCTGTAAGCTGGCGAATTTTCCTTATTGCGAATGCAGCAGAACTTAATCTGCTCGCCATTTTTTTAATGTGAGGGCCCCATTGTAATTTGGAATCTAATGTAATTCCCAAGAATACAGTATTGTCAAATAACCCTACTAGATTCCCTTCGATCTTGATTCTGCTATCAATCTGTCTAACATTGGGTAAAGTAAATCTTATACATTTCGTTTTATCTGCATTTAACAATAAATTATTCAACGCATACCAATAACAAATTTCATTTAAAGTATTATTCAGATGTCTAACCTCTGAATCTATCCTTTTCACTTTAAATATTAGAGAAGTATCATCCGCAAAAAGCACCATGTCAGCAGAGTTGTTAGCTACTAGCGGTAGATCGTTTATATATATTAAAAACAAGAACGGCCCTAAAATAGACCCCTGTGGTACACCAATTCCCGCAAATGATCCCGCTGAGGTTACCCCATCCCAATCCGTTAGTGGTATCCGCCGCAAACTATAAACCCGTACCTAATGCTGCGCGTTATAAAAGATGTCCGCGATGCATTTTTACCGACCCTCCTGATTTAATCACGTCAGCGAACGATCAGTACCAGCTTGTCCCTCGAAACAGAGCGTGTTCACGCCCACGCCCGCGTAACCACAGATCGCGCCGCCGCGGTCTGGGGGTTAATTTCGCTCCCACACACCCGATTAGGCCTCCCACGGCAGCGGCTCAAGCCTAGGTTCGATCCCTCGGTAGGGAGCCCTTGAGTGCGTTGCTTGCGCGATACGGTGACACACAAATATACATCACTGCTACAACACTACACGATCACCCCCACACACGTGCACGCTACACGCTTACACATGAAAGTGGAAGGGTGTACTTTTTTCCCTCATCGAACTGAAAAACTCTCAATTTTCCGATAATAAATATATGGAGGAGTTGTTGAGGCGTGTATGCTTGGTACACATATACGTTTCAACAACTCATACATATATGAATAGTTAGCTAGGTTAGCTAAGATAGGTCGCGATTTTGCATGCAACAGGCAACAGCCAAGCCGAGGTGTGCCGTGCACCCTTGAGCTGGTTGCCAAATAAAATCGGCTGAGTGCCTTAAGCGCTCGCCTTATTAGTCCGGTGAAGCTGTTAAGACCTTGCTGAGTCAATAGCGTAGACATTTCGAAAAAAAAGTTACCCCATGTATGTTAACTTTTTGACAGCGATATTTTAAATAAGAGACTAGAAGGTCGAGAGAAGATCCACAAATACCATATTGTTTTAATTGAGGAATAAGCGTACTATGGTCAACGCAATCAAATGTCTTAGATAAATCGCAGAACACACCAATTGCATCCTGCGAATCCTCCCAGGCTCCCAATATATGATTTATGAGCGTTGCACCAGCGTCAGTGGTATCTATCTATACTATAATAAAACTGTAACAAGTTGAAATCTGCTCATGAATTATTTTTTTTTCAAAATTGTAATCATGGTAGACTATGTTATCGATATAGAAGCCAAAAATAATCTCTTTACAATTTTTGTCTGTCTGTCCTTATGAACATGTGTCATGTACTCTGAAAGTACTGAACTAATTTTGACCAAACTTGATACAGTGATAACTAATACCATAAAGTTACATCTCAAATTTTTTTGTCCTATAAAACGCAACGGATTCTCCGGGTAGTCCAGTGAAGCTGTTAAGGTCTTGCTAGGTCAATATTGCACAGTCAGTTCAAAACAAAAGGTTTCGCTAAGATAACGGACGAAAGTCAAAAATTTGTAATTAGTGAAATTCTTGACGAATTTTGGTAAATTTTCTTTGTGCTATACTTACATGTGGTAGACAGATTAACTAAATATTTAAGTTATATTTCATATTTTTATCGTTTTGTATTCGGAAAATCCCTGGTACCACCAACCCGATTTTGAATTTTCTTTTTCAATGTTAGAAAGGTATATTATACCCTAATGTTGTAGATAATGTATATTTTGGCAAATATATATTCAATAGTTCATGACAAGGAATAAAATTGAAATCGGTATAAAATAATTTATTCGAAATATATGTAGGTTAGCTTTTATCTTAATTAGACCAGGTAGGTGATGCTGCGAACGGGTTCTAAGCTTGTGTAAAAGTTTTTTCACATACCAACTGGGTATACGTGTGAGTGCGTCCCTGGATACTTTGGATTCACAATTGAAAACGTTAGATGTTGCTGCAATTGTGTTTTGAGGTTTATTGAGATTTCTTGGGTTTAAAAATAAAATTGAAACTGGTAATAATCGATTTGGTGCAGACGAAGTTCCACGGGTCATAATAAAGGTTTATTAATAATGATACTATAAGTAAAACAGCTTTTTACTTATAATATCATTGATTATTACAATAATAATACACGTTAATTGTTCAACATTTATTAATTACAATTTGAAATTGAAACTTGGTGTCCCGCCTTCCGCGAATCCATTTCACTTATGTCATGTAGGGAGGAAGGTGTGGTATAGTGGTTGGTGGTGGTATACGCGGAGGGCGAGAGAGGCAAGGCCGGCGCTTGCCGGACCCGCGCAACTTGCTACACGCAAAGACAGTGCAAAAATATATAACTGGTGTGAGGGCGCGGGCCGAGGGTCGCTGCGCCCTCGGCTACCCTATATTATATCATCTTTACAACAAATGTATGTATATGTATACATAACTATAATACACGTATAATATCTACAATGTCAACAAAATATAGAAACATTAGTGCCGCATTCCAACTCTTTTTGTGACGCAACAAGCGGAGCCCGCGAGAGATCATCAATATATTCAATTTCCACAATGGCATTGGTATGGCACTTGTGTTCAGGCTCGCAGCTATCGCTACAGTGATAGCGATCACAGATCACATGATGAGTACAGCACTGGACCAAGATAATAAGTTCGTTCGCTCTGTTCGCAATGTGTCTTTCGGAACTTCGATAACACGGAAGCAATCATAACACTTCCAACCACGGACTAAAATAAAGGAAAACTATTTATTTAATGTACTTTACATGATTGTGTCATGTATTGATCACTACAAGCAACGTCAATATAACCGAGTTGGCGAACATCAAGTCACTAAGCAGAAATCACAATGAGAACATTATCAGAGAGCTATCAAGATCCTGCGCAGAGTCGGTCTTGCGTAGCGCTACTGTCGAATCAGCCGCTTATCTCTGGAGGGACGCGCCTTGCTGTTCCGCAAAAAACGGGTTAGTGACGCGCGGTTGCCCCGGCTGCCCCGGCACACTCAGGTTGTCTGTGCCTCCGTAGCTCTGTAACCAGATCATTGATATTAGCGTGGGAGTACGGGTGTAAGGCAATTAGGAGCGAGACGCACATAACTAACCTGTGTGGCACCATAAGAGTCGTGGTGTGCAAGGTCGGCGAGTCGCGTGGAGGAGAGAGCCCGCGGCAAAGGGTTGGAGGGTACGCCGTGCGGCGCGAGTACGCCCGCCTCTGCCAATGCGCGCGCTTGCTCGTCCGCAGCAGCTGCATTGGCTTCAACGCCAGAATCCGCACCGCCTCGGAAGTTGATAAACGTGAAGACACCGAGGACGACCGTGCACAGCAACCCATATCCGGCAAAGGTGCGCGTCGTACCCCACTTAGCAACAGCGATACCTCCAAGTACGGCTCCACAGCCGCGGCCGAGTCCGTGGTGCAAGCCTTGCAGGACACCCTGCGCCGAGGATCGGAGCCCGGCCGGGGCGCCATGGGCGATATAAGAGCAGCACGCGGCCCAGACGGCGGCGTGCGTCACACCCTGCACGAACTCGAACGGCAGCACCCACCAGGGGTCCGGCAGCCACGAGATATAGAGGAAGCGAACCACGTTGCCGACCAGCCCGAGGCACAGCACCTACAGATTTTTTAGACGTTTAATAGCGCATAACCGACCGAGCGAATGTTATTATAGGTTAGTGCCAGTGCTACCTTCACGTGTCCCATCTGTGTGATCAGTTTGAAGCTGAAGAAGTAGGCGAAAATCTCAGAGATGTGGTTGATGACGGAGGCGACACCAAACAGGGTCGGAGAACCGCCGATATCCTGTCATAAAACATATAGGTTATCTTAGACTGGTACTCGCCCCGCATCACATTGTTCTGCCCTTTATTCGTCAACCGCAGTGGCGAACTGTATGGGGGTGTCTCGGAGTGCAGGGTGCAAAATGCTTGATGTGGGGTTGTTGTATTTAAACCGGTACACGATTAACGTCCAAAAACAACTCGAATATGTTCATACATGAATGAGTTCAAAAACTTTTACAGTTCACAAAAAGTATGAATTATAACTTATACTTGTAAAAGAAAAATTTAGCATATAGCTTTATAAAGTCTTCTGGAGAACTGACGACAAACAGAGCAGTGTATACAAAAACATCTAAGCTTGCATTACAGACACGAACGTGAGTTTGTTATACGACGTGAGGTCGCAGTATAAATATGAGAGACAGTACGGAAACTATGAACAAACGCTCGAAAACGGCACATTTAAACAAACATGAGCATCGACGACAAGTTTTGAAAGGAATTGTATAAACAGCACCGTGAAACCGCTTAGGGGTCTCGTCGATGCGTATGTTTGTGTGAGAGTGCCGATGCGAGCGTTTATAGATATAACTTATAGTTTCCAAACTGTCATGTGTACTGTGGTTAGGTGGTAGAGAAAAGGACATCATCAATATGGCGTCACAGGCATCAAACGATCTAGATCCATTTTTAACAAATCAATTCAAAGAATGTAACAATATGCCTTAATATTCATAAAAGTTTTTTTTTTTAACTTTATTTTTGGCAATCAATCTTTCAGATTATTACTGCCATTGTCAAGTAATCAATAATATTACAAGCGTCGTACGATCATTACAATATCAAGCGTCGAGTCAATCAATATTCTAACAAGATGGTGGATCTCTTGTTAGAACCCTCCAGGGAGTTTTTGTGGCACCACAGAATTTCATGCTCCGTGCTATTATTTTCCATTTACTTCACTTATGCACAATAAACTAACCATATTACATAAAACACCACCAACTTTACACAATATAGAGTCGAGAAACACAAGATTATGAATAAAATATAAAATCCACTACATGACAGACTGAAATCCCGCCAAAAACTCTTCATAAAAGTTATAGAAGATTATAGAAGTTATAGAAGAATTATACAATTATTTTTTTTTTGTTGAATGTCACATTAAATCTGTGATATCTTCTAAAATATTCATTGAAATGATATGCTGTAAAGGACAGTTTTAATCTGCATTAAATGTAATGTAACTAATGTGTTCAGTGATATCACACGTATATAGATATGTCATAAGCGCTTCATAAGCGCATTAATAAATCGTGGCTAGTTAGCTACGGTGATCTTAGAACGCTCTCGCTGCCGTCGCGAGCGGTCGTATACGCGTACGCTGTGCAGTCGAGCTACCTTACCTCTCGCGCACAACGTTCGTCGCGCAGCCTCGGCGGTGAGCTGAACCGCGACGCCTTCGTCGCTATGGCTACTACGCCTAGCGGTAGTAATGACCAGGGCCCTCCTGAGGGCCGTCGGATGATCACTATCACACCACTGACCACTCGCACGAACACGGACACTGACCTTTCTCACATAACGACATTTCGCATTCCCATGGACACTGAACCCGCCCACACGACAACCACACGCTCGATTACGGTAACACAACCGCAGACAAGACCTCCCCCGGCATCTCCTGACAAAGAGCCGGTGCGTATACACGAGAGAACACTAGACCACTATGTACAAGATCTACACTCCTTAGCACTACTGGTCGGAACCGAGGTATTTTCTAGAGAAATGCTGAGGTGGATGGCCCTGCTGTTGCGCCTACGAGAGGCGCGAACAGAGGGTACGAGAATCAAACCAGAGGACGAATTCGCCCTGAAGCAGGCGCTGAGGGGCGTAATCGACCCGCCGGAAATTCCTAGACACGTACTAAAGAAAAGCCCGCTGGGCCGTCCTAAGAGAAGGCGACGTGAGGATGACGAAATAGACCCGAATGAAAGACGAGTTAAGCCTCGCACCCTCTCAGCCTCCCGGCCACGCCAGTCCTCCTCATCAAGCGACTCGGAGAGCGATTCCGAGTCCGGCTCGGATAGCGCAAGCCCGCCTCCTCAAACAAACATAGCCACAACCACTACACAGACGCCCACACAAACACAGGAAAATACAATTCAAACAAGACCGCCTAAAGCACAAGAAAGCACTCAAGAAAGCTCACAAGCCCCATCACAGGCGTTATCGACTACTCAGACCAATACAAGTAGTGCGGGGGAAGCACCTCCCCAACCCCAACGCATTAGAACACGCAAAACAGAGATAGACACTACGAACTCGAACACGGTCAAGCCTATCAGTGTTGACCCGCCCGCGATAGACAAACAGCCGCGAGCACCAACACAGACACCACAACAGACGCCAACACAGCTACGCCCGCCCACGCAAACCAGCAAAACGGCTGTTGAATTTCAAAAAGTTCAAAAAGAGCAAAAGGTAACGCCTAAGTCCGCTGCGCCGGCCTCGTACGCGACAGTAGCGACACCGGCCGCGGGGCGGATTGACGAACGAACTAAACAACGAAAAGCGCCTACGGATCCCCAATTAAGGCAAACGAAGCAGCCGACCAATCAGGAGACAGCAAAAAGCACAGAATCGGCCGCCGAGACGCCCCAGATTAACAAGGAGGCAACAATAATTGTGGAGAAAACCACAACTAAATATCCACCGATCGTTGTAGAAGAGCTAAAGAATTGTCTGCAACATCTCACCGAAATCTCAAAGAGATTAGGCAGAACCGCAAATGCTAGACCATTCGGGAATGGGGTACGATTCATCCCCGAAGATGAGAAAGAATACCGCCTGATACAGCGATACTTTACGGAACTAGAAAGTGAGGAGGAGGTTAATTGGTACTCCTACTCACTACAAGAGGAACAGTTATTGAAGGTGGCTATCAAAGGGATATCCCCATCAAGTGACCCCGAAGAGCTGAAAGCCGCCCTGAGGGAGAAGGGGCTAAAACCGGAATCAGCTAAATTCATTCCGGCACGAGGAGGGCGGCCAGGAGGCGTCTTTTTCGTTGCTTTGAGAAAAGAGGCAGATACCACGGCTATCGTTTACACCATAGACGAACTATTGATGTTTAGAGGAGTGCGGATCGAGGCATGGCGCGCGAGGGCGGGGCCCTCGCAGTGTCATAAATGTCAGCAATTCCGCCACAGCTCTCATAACTGCCACAGAGAGCAGAAGTGTGTGAGATGTGGCGGTGCACACTTCGCGCGGGATTGCGACAGACCGAGAGACCAGCAGCCCACCTGCGCAAACTGCGGGGGCCCACACCCGGCTAATTACACCTCATGCCCTGTATACCGCCGTGAGGCCCGCAACAAACGCGCGTCCACAGTGGCAATACACAAGGCAACAAAGCCACAGAAGAGATACCAAGACGGAGGAATACCACAAAATGTAGTAGAGGAGACTGCCCAGGCCTCACTAATGGCCCCGGCAAATGATGCCAAAAACACAATGAAGACCACACAAAGACAGCGACAAAAACCCAAGAGGGGAGCCGCCATCACTCTAAGGGAATCAGACGACGAATGCGCCTCGATCGCCTTAAATACATTCAAGGCACTTATAGAGACCCACAAAAGCGATAAAGTAAAGAGCAAGCTTATATTAGGAGATATGCTAAAACTGAAACATCGTTATGGATAATAAGCCTCTTAAAATAGTGTTCTGGAATGCCCAGACGTTAAAAGATAAAAAGAGGCTTGTAGACACCTTCCTTAGGGAGCACGACATCGACGTCATGTTAATATCCGAGACGCATTTGGCCCCGAGAATCTCCTACAAAATTCCTAACTACTTCGTCTATAGAAAGGACGAAAAGACGCCGGAGGGAATCTCATATAGAGGACTGGCGGTTATGGTCAAAAGGTCATTGGTGCACCAGAGCATACCCTATGTTGAATACAGATCGCTCTACGCTCTGGGCGTTTTGATCAACATAGCGGGAAGAGATCTGAGGATCTTCGCCATCTACCGGCCGCCTCACTACACAGCAGCGAGGCTTACAGAGGAAATTGACGCGATACTGGGGTCCCCTACGCCTACAATCCTGGCAGGGGACTTCAACGCAAAGAATACCTATTGGAATTCCTCAATAACTAACGCACTAGTAGCGCTGATATACCAACACAGCGAAGACGCCGGCTATGAAATACTAGGCCCAGACGAGCCAACTTATTATGGCCCAACCACGCAAGATGTGATAGACATTGCCATAACCTCTGGCATTAGTCTTACCTCACGCCTGACAGTGCTACAAGACCTCCCATCAGATCACCGCCCGGTCTTAATGGAAACAAACCTCACACCAGTGAGAGCATACTTCCCGCGCACCAAACTAACCACAGACTGGGCAAAGTACGTCGATATCTTGAACGAGAACACGCCCACCAGACGTATGGAAGTTGCGCAAGACGTAGAGTGGCTCGCCGGTGAACTCTCACACATAATACGAGCCGCCGCGGAACAATCTTCCCGGCCGATCGACACGGAAAGAAAACTTCCACCCCTACCAATGAAAATACGAGAGCTCATCAACAAGAAAAGGAGGCTCAGGAAGGCGTGGCAACGATCTAGATGCCCAGCGATGAAATCCCAACTAAACAGACTAGTGGACGAAGTAAAAACCACGCTTGACGCCCACGCACGTCAATCATGGCAAGCACACCTCGATTCAATTGGGGAGAGTATCCCATCGACGCACAAGCTCTGCAAGGCACTGACTAAAATACCAGACCCGATACACCCACTCCGCCTACACAATCGGTTATACTTCGACGCTCAAGACAGAGCGAACGTTTTCGCAGAGACGTTACAGCAGCAAATAAGGCTGAATCCGATAAGGGACATACAACATGAGAGAGAAGTAGTTCAATACGTAGAAAACTACTCCCAAGAGACCGCCGCAACCAACCCGGCGTACTTTATCACGCCTCGTATGGTCCAGAAGGCTCTGAGAACATTAAACCCAAGGAAGGCACCGGGATGTGACAAAGTAACAAACACTATGTTACGCCATCTGCCGGCCAAAACGGTAGCGTCGTTAACCCGCCTCTATAATGGAGTACTTCGCACCGGGCACTACCCCAAGAATTGGAAACTCGGGGTAATAATCATGATTCCGAAACAGGGCAAAAACAAACAGGACCCTCAGAACTACAGGCCCATTACACTACTTAACACGATGGCGAAAACTTTTAAAAAACTGATACTAAACGCAGTAAAGCCTACAACAGAATTACGACCAGAGCAGTTCGGGTTCAGGGCTAATCACTCCACAACCCTGCAACTTACCCGAGTCATTGACACCGTGATAAGTTGCCACGCCAAAAAGGGCTTCGTCGCGGCCGTCTTCCTCGATATGGAAAAGGCATTCGACCGGGTATGGCACGAAGGCTTACTTTACAAGATAGCGAGGGACACAACAATTGAGAAGCGCCTCTTTACCGTCATCAAGTCATTTCTAACAAATAGAAAAGCGGTAGTCAGAGTAGAGGATTGTCTCTCGAACGAAATACAGTTGCATGCAGGCGTTCCACAGGGCAGCTGCCTCTCGCCCTTATTATACGCCATATACACCAATGACATACCCGTGAAAGGGAAAGCCGAACTAGCATTATTCGCTGACGATACAGCGTATATGTGTACGTCAGTGAACAGGAAGAGAGCGACCGCACTCCTCCAGCCCACCCTGGAAGCCCTACCGGAGTGGCTCGAAAAATGGAGGCTCACGGTAAACGTGGGAAAAACACAGGCTCTGATAACGAGAATGTCTAAACAACAACCGCCCCCGCTACTGCTACAAGGCGAGGCGATACAGTGGCAAAACAAAATTAAATACCTCGGGGTCAACATAGACAGTAACATTACGTTTAAACACCAAGTGGATGCGGCTTTGTCACGCGCGAGAGAAGCTAGAAAAGCCCTAAGAACGATCTTGAGCTCCAGAATGCCTATAAACATCAAACTAGGCATATACAAGAGCTATATAAGGTCCCGACTAACTTACGCCGCCCCCGCGTGGTATAGCTGCCTCACGCCCACGCTACGGGAAAAGATGCAAAGATTGCAAAACAATGTACTAAGACAAATAGTAGCTGCGCCGCGATATGTTAGTAACAAAACTATCGCGCGCAGCCTACACGCCGAAAATATCGATGAATTCGTCAGACGTCTGGCCACGAAAATGTTTAGTAAGGCGGACGCCTCCACCCACGCGCACTTGAGAGGGATTGCCCCCCTCCACGCCAGACCGCCCGACCAGCGGCCTACTCTAGACTGGCCAGTGAGAAAGAGACGGAAGCTTATATATAGACCACAAGCGAGAGAGCTCATAAATAAATGAGACAAAACATAATAACGCCATAGAGGCAACTTACTACGTAAAGTTTTCCTCAAGAAACTAGACCTGGTCGCGAGTAGCGACCAGAGAAGACACCACCGCCAGAGGGGTATCCCTGGTGCGGTTTCCCCGCTCTCCTACAACAAGGAGAAGCGAGAAGAGCCACGACCGACCGACGGTGATCTCAGTATCGTGTCAGCGTTAATAGAAGCGTGACGTCTACTGCTCGTTTCATAAAATGCCTCAAAACTATGGCAAACATCACCTGTGTTATGAGATGTTGCACAAACTATGCAAGCAAAATCTCATAGAGCGACTTGTACCAAAAGCCATTTAAAAATATTTAAAAACCGTTTAACTAAATATATTTAACGCTCTAACCATTTTTAATTTAAATGCGTTTAGCGTTGTCTTGTACCAACTGTTTAAATTTCCGATTTAGTTAAATGTGTTTAACGTGTCCACAAAGTAGTCAATGACGTTTCGTTTCACGCTTAAGTTCTACTTAAATCATGATTTGAATAAAACTTGTGTACAATATCAAAAATGTATGCGGAAACGATTTTTTTTTTCGAACTGACTACACTATTGGCCTTACTAGGCCTTCACAGCTTCACCGGACTACTAAGGCGAGCGCTTCAGCCGATTTTGTTTAAGTAACATGCTCAAGGGTGCACGGCACACCTCGGCTTGGGCTGTTACCGGAAATAACCCGATCTGACCTAGCTAAACTATGCAAAGCTATACATGTGTTCATTTTTCAATCATACAATTAAAATTGCATGATTCAAAAACACAACATGTAAATCGGAAAGAAACAAACTAAACTACTCGATTCAGTTCGAATAGGGGAAAAAAAGTAAACCCTTCCATCAGTTTGTGTAAAGGTGCATGTCTGAATATCTGTGTGTGTGTATAATCGCTGTGGTGTGTACTGTATCGCGATAGCAACATCTTTGTGATCACCCGGATAATCTCGAGCAAAGATGCTGCCGAGACGACGCGACGTATGTGCGGGAGTAAAACGTGAGGGCCCTGCCTCGTGACGCACGAGGGAGAGGTCCGCGACGTGGCCGGCCACGTGAATTGAAAAGATCGAATTTACAGATTAAACGAACGGCGCCGGCGCCGGTATCTAAAATTAGAAATAACGACATTGTTTATCGATTTTAGGGGAAGATAGATATAAACACGCGAGTTTAATCTATCTTATATTGAGAAAAATTATTATTATTTCGAGACGGTGGCGCGCGCGAGCCTTTGAATGGTAGCCGCGATGATGGGAAACTTCGCGATCACACGAATAGGGCCCTGTTTTGGGTCATTTGCTACTTCATCGTACGCGGAGATCTCCGAGATCTCGTGGAAGAATAAGAGAAGAGAGACCAGTCTATACCAGATAATTTGAAGGAGAGGGCGGGGTCTGCCTGTGAAGGCTTAGCCGCCTGAGGACGAGGAGCAGGCTGGGGCGCGATCTTGGGGGCCCACGGGGCCTGAGGGGCCCGTGCGGGGCGGAGGGCCCGCTAGGCGCGGGTGCGGGCGCTACCGGTGCACGAGATGTGCTCGGCAAGTTGGGGAAGGCTTCTCTAGAGTTGAGAGGCGGAGGTCGGGGACGGGTTGACGCCGCAGACGCCTTAGACGGCGAGACCTGCCTAGCGTAGCGGGGTTGTTTTGTACGAGGGGCGCGGGGACACCCGCGATAATTCGCGGTATGGCCCACGCCGCGGCACAAGACACAACTCGGAGGATTGGGCGAGTCTTTCGTGCGAAGACACTCCTTAGTGGAGTGGTCGCCGAGACACTTAACGCACCTGGGTTTCAGGTAACAATTAAGTGCGGAGTATCCGTACACCTGGCAGTTGTGACATTGCGAGGGTACGGACGTTTTGCGCGGCGGCTCTACGGTGACGCCGGAGAGGCGGCAGAGGGTCGAGAGATTAAATATTTTCTTACCTTCCACGGTGCGGTCGAGAATGACCAACACCATATCGTAGGGCATTCTAGTGCGCAGGGAGCGCATACGGTGCACCTCTTTGACAGGGAACTTCTGTTCCCTGAGGTCTTCGTATATGTCATCGACTGGGATTTCCGAAGGGACTCTGCGGATGACAATACGCAGCATACGCTCTTCTTCGAGCGCATAGGTGAAAAAAGCAAACTTATTATCGCGCAGGAAACGCGTAAGTTTGCGGTGAATAGTAGGCATAGCTACCTTTACCTGAATACCCACGAGGGTACTCATGGCAGAGGTGAAAGGAATGTCTGCTGCTTGCAGCAGACTAGAGATTTCGACCCAGGACGCTCTGTCCTGGATCGTGACAGGAGGTGGAGGGCGAGGCTTCTTACCCGTGACTGCGGGAGTCGCAGCTTTGGGCGAAACTGGTCTAGGGGGTGCGAGAGTCGCCGTTGGCACTTTCGCGCCGTCGACGTTTGCGAGTTTAGAAGGCTTAGCGCCTTCATTCTCGGACGAGGAGGGATTTTGGCGCATATTGCGCGGTTTTCAACGCCGCGTGACTTCGGTGAAGCCGTTGTCAGCGGGGGGATCCTGCTCCATGTCGGAGTCAGAGCCGGACGTATCGTCACTAGAGGAGTGACAATTCGTCAGCTCGAAGTCGTTTGATTTCTCGATCCTAACTAGGACCGAGGGAGCGGGCATCACGAAAGAGTGCTCGGCACGATACTTCTTCATAAACGCGTCATAGTTCTCTATTAGGGAGAGACAGTTGCTTCTGATGAAACCACGAAACCTAGCGAGTTCAGCTTCTAAAAGCCGAATCTCTGTATAAGGCCATACCCAGGCGTGAGGAGGGGAGCGGGGCAGGGGAAGACATTAAAAACCTCCCTGCCAGAAGGGCAGGGGGGCATGTCTTTTGAATTTAATGGACTCCGGAGTCCGGACTAAAAGTAGCACAAAACTAAAAAGAAAGATTTACACTTCGCACAGCTGCGTTTCACGGAACTAATCGAATGTCAAAAGAGCAATAGAACAAGGTAGACACACAGGTGCGTTTCTTGGAAGTAATCGCAGTTCCAAAATACAATGACTCACTCGACAGTACTGCGTTTTCGAAATAACCATCTGGCGTGCAAATGCGTGCGTCAAACGCGGCTGACGGATCGCAACTCCCATGCGTAAACGAAACGTTCCTTATTTTAACGGCTTTTTGCACTTTTCGCGCGCGCATATTTGTAAATGATGAACGTGTTATTTTACGTACTTACTAGGAGTAATATTGTGATAACTGATATTGTGTTTTGTTAAGTTTAATAGAGTTTATTCGGTTTAATCTGTATATTATATTGTGTCTATAATTACTTAGAACACAATATGAATACGCAAAACCAAGTAAGTTCTGGACTTCGTTCACGTGCACCAAATTTTACACGAGAGGAACAGGAGCTGTTTGCTAGAGTTATTGAACCATATATCTCTATAATAGAATCTTCGAATAAATTACTTCTTTCAAATATTATTCACATAGGTCTGTGTCTAAATTCCATAAATTCTTCATCATTATCGGAGAATAAATCACAAAAGATCATATTTATTTCGGAAAAACGAATAACAAAATTATGTATGAAATGACACTCCACGACAGATCACTAAACGCGTTTAGCCGCGCTAAACAGCTCCCACAGAGCATTTAACTTTGACAGGTCACTAAACGTATTTAGCGCAATAAAATTGTTGGTAGAAGACACTTATTTGATTTAAATCAAAAATCGTGTTTAAATATAAGTTACACACAATTAAGTCATTTGGTACAAGAGGCCCTTAGTTTATTTATTCACATATCATTCATATTACTATTGGCATGAATTGATTAATATTTTCAAATATCAAATATTATGAAACTAAAAAATATTACGTAAAGAAATGACAGATGCAATAGAGCATATGCGATAGAGACAAATGATAAAGACTAAATATATACAGAATTATACAGTATTCAATGAAAATACAAAGAGTGGAATATTATTTAAATATATTCCATACATTTTTTTGTAACAAGGATTGATAAATTATTTGACTTCTAATAAATTAAGGAGTTTTAGTGTGTCCTTCGATCTATACATTTATATAATAAAATTCATTTATCACTTTGTAATGTGAAAATAACAATTATTTGAATAAACTTATCTATTTGACATACTAACGAGAATAACAACATTCTTAAAACTATACAATATTGATCATGAAAAAAAAAAGGTTAGTTTGGAGAAGCGAGTGTCAGCAAGTAATTTAATAACAATGCACGATATTTATTAATATACTAGGAACAACGCCCAACACTACGGTCGGTCGGTACACTGTGGGGGTTTTAGTCCGTGCGAGTCGGACATAACCCACCCTCTGACCCGGGAGGGTGGGTATCCATAAACCATTTCCCCACGTTAAAAAAAAAGAGGAACATTAACATGACTCCTAGATGAAACGTCAATAGTTACAAAACACTACCCAAGAACTACTGATACCGGTTCACATTACGTCTAAGTACGCTACTAACTTCAAGTTAACAAAAACAATATTAATAGACTTTTTTTAATTAAATTGGATTACATTTTTAATCTGTCGATTCTGCCTAACTCTTGCAAGTAAAAGGACTTGTAATATGCACTGACGAAGAAAGCTGACTGAACTAAGAAATAGATAAGATATAGAAATAAATTAAAACGCCACTTTAATGATGTTTATACAAATTAAATCTTCATAATAAGATTGATTATATTATAAATTATTTGCTTTCAATTAATATTCACTCCCTTATTACTTGTATACCCACGTTACAAATCTGCGAGACAATCCATCGCTAGGCATATATTTTAACAAAGTGAGATGTCCTGTCTATTTTGATTATTCTTTATTTTGTTGACGGCTGCCCGTCAATTCGCCCGTATCTAAGCAATATACAATTATTTATTTTTCACAACAAATATTAAGAGTATGCTATCTTACTTCCACATTATATGTAAGTGTGTCGTTACAATATTACTATAATAGGTATGTGTGCGTTACCGTGTCATTTGTTTTGTCAACATATCATATAGGTAACGTATCAATGATATCATTGAATGTGTTTAATTGCATAAGTATAAACATGCATCGGTCAAAATAACGTCATAAATAATCAATATTTTTTAATAATATGTAAAAAAATCATTAAAGGTAATTATCATTTAGAGATAGATGAACCTTTTATAGGCATCTTAAAGTGTACTATGGTAGTACATTATTTTGTTGTAATTCATAAGGTTTAGCCAGCGTTTCCAAAGTGAAGCCCGAAAACTCCTTTACTATTTAATAAATTATGAGTTGTCGAATAAGTTCTTTAAACGATTGCAATAGCTGTATCAAAATCGGTTGCGTTGTTTAGAAGTCCTAATGTAAAACACAAACAGATACGAATACCTACTTTGTTTAATAATCATTCGGAACTCTTGTTATTCTTCTAATCTGATTAAGATTTTAATCAAACAAAGTTTTAATTAAAATATTTACTTTTTCATTTTGACATCAATGAAAATGTTGTCTTTATAATTATACAAAATAAAGAAATGCATTCATCAAGGTTTCCCTATCGTTTTAAATGTTTATGTTTCCGTCTAAATTAAGGAGATAATTTTTGTTTCTTTTATCGAACAACACATGGAAATTATGGGTATTTGAGTATAATTTTTCAGTAGACAGATATTTTTTCCATTGTAGTTGTTGCACAAATAATAAATGAAAGATTATTATGTTTTATGATTACTATAATACCCTAACAAATTGTTTACTCCTTTACGCTACGCTAGGAATTCTTTACAAGTGCTTCTTATAACTCCTCAGAATGTTATAATATAAAAAATACTTTTGCTAATTATAATTTACACATGTTTATTTTATAACATATGAACAAATAACAGCGCTGTAAGGATTAAATTCATGATTGTCATATGGCAAAATATTATACCAGCCATGTTGCTACAAGTTAACCACATGAAATCGAATACGTATTATATATCAATTACTCGTCGTTGTCCACTTTCCACAGAAAGTCTTATTTTACATTTTCCTACATATAACTAAAAGAACATTTTTAATCTTCAGCTTTTCTTATGACGTTTTCTTTCACTGTTAACCAACAGTGTTACCAACGAATTCTGAAAATTCTACTGTACCTGCCGTTGTTCAAATTTATGTGCATCGAACTGACTTTCCACCGGTGAAACCATTCTATTACCACGACTTGAAATACATTTTATATCATTTCGAAAAATATCTCTTATGAAATGAAAATAGTTCGCTCCGCTACTCGTGATGCTATAACAGTAAAAAAATTACAAAGAACTAAAAACTCTAACACGCATTTCCGAAAAGTATTACTCACTGTAGTATTTTGTATATTCCATTAGAAAGGCTTACACATAAGTACCGTAGACTATAGTTGGTAGGTAATTTGTTTACTAGGCCGTGATGGCGTCATTTCATTTCAATATTCATATTGATTTTGAAAGATAGGAGTCGTTTTTGTGAACCTGTAAGTGCCAAAAGAGGAAGGTGAATATGAGCCCGATGCCGAAGCCCATGAACCAGGCGACGAACAGGAATGAAGCCGCCTTCACATTCTGGAACTGCCTCAGCACTGTCACCCACTCCGGCATCTCGCGTGTCGTCTGCGCGAACACCTGAGGACCACCATCCACCACAGTTTAGCACACGTGTCTGCGTATATGCAAGGGCATGAGCAAGCACACGCTCTCGTGGTACCTTTGCGTGTTCGAGGTCGGGTTGGCGGGGGGAGGGCGCGCTCGTGTCCAATCCTGGCAACTGCAACTGCTGCGCCAGCTGTTGCTGAAGCTTCTCCTCATGAGTTAGCTCGGCTGGCAGAGGCGGCTCCGTCGGTTCTTCACTCACGAACTCATACTTAAATCTTATCTGTATAGAAAACAATAAAAGAACATATAAATCACATAAAAGATACAGCAGGACACTTTTTCGAAGCGTTACCTGTGTGGCGGTTATCAGCGCGGCGCCCATTAGAACGGAGAAAGTAGCGAAACAGATGGTGTAGTTTTTTTCATAACGTTGTGGTCCTCCGCACGGGTGTGAGCTGAATGCAGTGCTGTGGTCGAGCGCGATACCCACGAAGAACATCGCTAGACCCCAACCGAGCGAACCGAACATGCGTTGGTGCCCGTACCTGCACATATGTACCTGTGTGGGGTGAGGGTGCGCAGTACTGAGAGCGCGGGGCGAGGTTAGGTTGGCTCACCTGTCGGCGTCCTCTCCGAGCAGTGTAATGACTGCAGAGTCAGCGAGCGTGATAGCAGGCGCGCTAAAGAACTCGCCGATTACAACAAGCAGCAGCAACAAGAAAAACGTCTTCTGAATGTTTCCCGTTCGATAAACGATGAATGAGTGCAGTGGGCTGACCCAATCTGCGTTCGCATTCGGATCGTAGTTGAGGGCGTCGCTGACAGGCAGTGGGGAGCCTCCGTCGCATGTGGAGGGCCCGTGGAATGCTCGAGGAGGTGGACCCCACTCATCGTCGTACCTGGGCGCAGTAAGGTTGTAAGCCGTCGCGTTAAGCGGCTGCACACAGGCGACCGGCGCAGGTTGCACCCAACTAAGTGGCAGAGTGAATAGAATCCAAGCGCCGAGTGAGGCTAGCAGCAACGTGCGACCTTTTCGCCAGCGGTCTGCCAGCCCGCCCCAGAACGGTGCCGAGAGGAACTCAACAAACGGCCGCGTGCCAATAAGCAGGCCGCACTGGCCAGCGTTCATGCCCATCTGCTTGAAATAGACGCCCATCAATGGGAATAGGGACCCGAACGCCGAGTAGAAGAAAAAGTAAAATGTCTTGACGGTGAGCAATTCCGGGTCGACAGCGCCTGCGCCTGCGCCGCACATTAGCTCCACCAGGTCGCTGCGCCCGCGCACCTTGTGAGTTGCATCTTTCGGAGCAGGATACCTGCGCATGAACAACTCTTTTTCACTCTCATGTATTCCGCATTCTTCGTTTTGTTTATCAATAATACCTTATTAGTTTTGCAATATTATGTTAATTTGTGTTTGTATTTTAATATAATTTCAATCAATTATTCTCGTAACATTTATGAATGCGTGTGGTAGAATTCAGAAACTTCTAAATTCCGTCTGTTAATAATCTCTCTCCCAATATTGAATTTTCTATGAACTTATGTTAGAAAAATAATCAAATAGTATAAACGAAGTAATCGTACACGAACTATTAGTCATCTAGTTATGAGCCAATGTACCACCCACCTTACTCACTCACCAATTGGCATTCCATATTCAAGAGGAGGGAGACACCAAGTTTGACAGTTTAGAAAATATTTTAAATTTTAATGACTGTCCTGTAACGAATAAACAAATAAGAAGGATATTTATTTTTTAATAGTCCACCTCGCTCAGTACTTGAACAACATGAAAGTAGGTAGGGTTTCTATATCATTAATAATCAGTATCTACGAGGATCGTTTTCATGGCTTTATACAGGAATCTTCGAACTAAAAAAATCCTGGTTTTTATAGATTCGTTTAATGAACATCGCCGAACATAGAGTTTCAGTAGATGCAAATAAGAATTTCATTATAGTCTTCTAATTCGAATTAGAATTGTATTATTGAAAAACAATCATTTTAGAGAAGGTTGAAAAAACCTTTTTAGGCAATGCCCTTAACCTTAACATTTATACAATTTTTATGAGCCCCCATACATTATTAACTTTTAAAAATTGTTTTGTTCCCTTATAAATTATAAATGATAAGTTTTAGGTTGAAATCACTATGAGATTGTTATGAGAACATCGTAAGTAACATTTGAAAACATATAATGAGAAACTTGCTTGACTTGACGACTCTAATTACCTGTTTATAGTTTGGTAACGTCAATCGAATTTATACCTCATAATTATTTACAGCATTTTTTAAAGAATATTCCTTTTTTGTTAAATTTGTCACTTATATCTAGCATTACATTTAAATAACTCAAAGCGAAAGAGTTAAACTCGTGTCGAGTTTATTTTTAAATTGCCCCTCTGTAGGGCGTGGGCCCCACGTTGGGAAACACTATTTTAG
The DNA here is from genome assembly GCA_014332785.1 of Antheraea mylitta. Taxonomy (NCBI): domain Eukaryota; kingdom Metazoa; phylum Arthropoda; class Insecta; order Lepidoptera; family Saturniidae; genus Antheraea; species Antheraea mylitta. The sequence continues at coordinate 7,823,547 of JACEII010000020.1, forward strand.
AGTAATAAAAATATTTTTTTAAGAAATTATCCATTTTTATTACATTACTAGCTGCTGCCCGCGACTTCATCCGCGTGAAACCTTACGTAAAAAACAGCGATTAATAAAGGCATCTCAATTTTCTCTAATATTCTCCTTTTGATAGACTGAACCGATTTTAATGAATAAAAAATTAAGTTATTTTCAAATATATGCTTTATGATTCCCTTGATGTGCTTTTATTGAACACTTAGTACTTTAGCTGTGATGCGTATTCACACAAACTGACAGACAAACATTTCTAAAAATGATATTACTTATTCCCAGAAACCTGCAACAATTTTTTTCACGAAAATCAAAAAAGTACGGACTCGTTAGATTTACATTGTTATTAGGTATATGTATAGAATATAGAAGATTTTATGGAACTACCCAAAGCAATATTTTTCTCAAAAATATAAGTATCTCTGTCTAGTTAAAGAAAGTGAGACACTGAGACATCAGTGTATAAATTATTCTCGTACCCGATTTTATCTAAATCGGTTGAGTAGTTTGAATGTGATACGCATACAAACCCATAGATGGACAAAAATTCCAAAAATTATAAAAATGTCTTTGCTATCGATTGTAAAGCCTTCTGGAGTATTCGTTCAAATATGTTTATGTACTGTCCCATTAGTGCCTTATTGTAGGTAACATGGACATATACATGAATGTTCATAAGTATGTAAAATATAATAATACATATTATACCGGTGTACAAAGGTATCACCACGAAGCTGTTAAAACCTTGCTAGGTCAATAGCGTAGTCAGATCGAAAAAAAAAACACAAAATTTCGTCAAAATCTATCCAATACTTAAACAAAAAATCTAGAATCCTGGGAAATATGTTCAGTCAAAACTTCTAAAGCTCCCAGAGTTTTTTCATGTGAAAGATCTATAGATGCGGGTAAATCTGATTGTTGGTTATTAGAATTCTTAGCCAAACAAAAATTATTCTGATTTGAAATGGCCAGTACTGCAGAACGGCAATTTCATAGGGAAAGACCTATTATATACATATATATATAAACAAGGCAAGGCTCTAACAGCTTCACCGAACTACTAAGGCGAATTCTTAAGGGATTGAGCCGATTTTTAACCGACTTCAAAAAAAGGAGGAGGTTATCAATTCGACTGTGTTTTTTTTTTTTATGTTTGTTACCTCATAACTTTGGACTGGCTGAACCGATTTTGAAGATTCTTTTTTTATTTGAAAGCTAGTGCTTCCCGTGTGGTCCCATTTTTTTTGGTCCAGTTCTGTCAACGGCATCCAGTGCAAAACCGTATAAGTGTTAAATTTGCATTTGGTGTGTATACGACAAATAGACGAATAACTTAATATCATGCCAACCAATTTCGATGATTCCTTTTTTATTGTAAAGGGTGTTCTTCAAGGGTAGTTTGATGAGAGTTTGGTTAGGTTCTGATTATGGGATCCCTGACAAAGTAACACAACTTTCAAGAAACAAGTCTACTCCTTTCTTAAGGGCCGGCAACGCATCTGTGATTCCTCTCGTGTTGCAGGTATCCATGGGCGACGGTGATCACTTACCATCAGGTGACCCACATGTTATAGAAAAAAAAAATTATGTACACTAAAAATGGAAAAATAAAGTAAATTTTCAAAAAAAAGAATTAACCGACTTCAATATTAATCAGAG
>JACEII010000020.1:7825629-7856311 GCA_014332785.1 Antheraea mylitta
GTGTTCAGATAGTCTTCTTTTTAAGTTGTCGCTTTGTACAGGTTACACTGGATAGTACGATTTAAGTTTTCAGATTAAGCTCTGAACGATACTTTCACAACAATAAAGGTATTTCATTTACACTGATTTATTAAAATGATTCTAGTGTTACCTCCTCTATGTTGATAGTTCTATGTTGAAAAGATTAAAGTCAATGTTAACAATGACTATACAAAGTATCAACTTAATCGGACGAGCGAAATGTGAGCCGATACGATATTACCAACGCATTATAAAATAATTCACAATATGACACCAACACATTTGGAAATAATAATAATGCACTTGGTAGACTTTGGTGTTTACCGTCATAGAGCTGGCCGCTGGAGTACAAAAATGTTACCTGTGCACATAACACAGCCAGGAAAACTTTTTATGGTCTATCTACAATAATGGTAAACTTATACGAACGATATTTAAATAGGTGTCACTTTTACGGGTATATTATCTACTTTCAACTTGTAAAATCTCTAAATTAGAACATGTTTAATAAGCTACTTGCGTGGAACCTTAGAGCGCCACAGCGTTGCGCAGCACTAGAATCTATTATACATTATATCATATGATTTAATCAGATCGAAGGGTGTTCTGGTCTGATAAATATATTGTAAATGTGGCATCGCTTTTTCCGAAGAAGAGTGTCGCACCTGGAGGTGTCCACTTCCCCGGTTTCATCGGGCCGGACGAGCGGGCGCGCGACCTGCGACGTGCCCGGCGGCGCTGCGCCCGGCGGCTCCATGTTGCGGTTGCGACCGGACTGCCGCGCCCCGGCGGCCCCGGCGGCCCCGGCCTGGACGGACGCCGTCGCACCGCGCGCCCCCGACTCCTCCTCCGACCTCAGGGCGGCCGCTCGATACCGCGCGCGCCTGCGTCTCTCCTATGAGTCCGTTACCGACCGCGGCAGCTTTGCCCGGGAGACGTCTCCTGCCTCTCGACTTGATCGCACGTCCCCGAGCTCCTGACGTGGGACTGACACGCCCAGGTACGTCCTTAGTGCTTATAAGACTCCCTTCTAGGACCACTAGGGATAAACTTCGACTAGAAGTTTTAAAAAAATACGACGCTATAAGAAATCTTTATTAACATAATAATTACAATGTACAATACCACGGCCATAGCCCGGTTCCATAGCTGTTGTACTATGGTACTTACATTTGATAAAAGTCCAAGTGTTCAGAGAAATATATTTTTGGTTATTAGCTAACTGTATATTACATTCTAGAAATATCGTCTTGCAGTTTCGAAGGTTTAGCAAGATATCTGTTATTATAATATAAACACTGTGTGCTATACAATTGTAATCGTAACTACGATTTCTTTAAATTTACTAAATCTAGTCACTTTGTGGATTATTCTTGCATTGCTAAATACATGTAACAATTCTTTTTCTTCTGATCGTGTGATTTTTCATACATGTTCATTACATAAGGTATTTTCTATATGCGACACCAATAAACATTTTCACGGGGCTTCTTATACTGGTTCAAAGGATGTTAATTAGGTCACAGGTAGCGTATCGATCAAGGCGTGGATGCTGGATGCGCGGCACATCAGCGCTTTGCTGGTCTGGGGGTGGAGTCGGTGCGGGTGCGGGTGCGGGGGGCCGGTGGGGGGCTCGAGGGGGCCGCGTGACGCGCGAGCCGGGCGCTAGCCGCGTGCATAGAGGAACGCCTGCGCGCGGCCGCCGCGGAGCTCGACCGTACCTCCCGCGAACCCTCCTCCTCCTCCTCCTCTTCCTCCTCGGGAGAATCTGGTTTCGCATCGGCGCACTGTCGCTCTATCGATCCGCTCTCCGGTCTAATTAGAAGGCCCTGAAAGAGGGTTCGAGTTAAGAGATTTTGTTTCGGGGCACGACTTTGCAACTGTGTAAGTGAAATAGCGAGCTGAACCTGCAGCGGCTTCACGGATTGCTCAAAGCGAAATACGAAGCGTAGCTCGGCCCAGAACCGTGTCGCGTACGAGACTGGGGGGTCAGTGCGTCGGCGTGCAGCAGCCCACGCTAGGTCGCAGCATGAGATCGCGATACCGAGGGCGCTGCCCACCGCAAGTACCAAGAATAATCCCAAGAAGTTCGCCATCCGCAGCTCCTCGCTCTCGAACTCTTCCTCAACCTGTCGTGGAGTTTAAGAACATTTACTGCATGTGTCCGATAGACAATCGAGCAGCACGGTCCGAGTTTTACCCTGCATGCACCGCCTCCGTTCTTTTCCTCCCACCACGAACGAGTCATGCTCCGCAGAATGCCTGCTTCCTGTAGGTTTAGCAGAGCTAGATTCAATGCGTGTCTGAACTCTGAATCTATAATGTAAAACATACAATTAATCGTTTTGGGCATTTCTCATTTGTTTTCAAAATGATGCGAGATGGATGCTGGAGTTTGACTCACCTTTCTTCATCGCAATCCCGTAGCCCTTGCTGCCGAGCATATCGCCTACCTAAGGAAGAAACTCTCGTCAGTAGTGTGGTCGAGTTTACATTTATGTCCGTCGTGGAGATTGGTATCTCACCTTGTACACCTTACAATTACGTTCAGTCACGTAGTCGATGCTGGTTGACTCCATTAGGAACGCGTAGTCCTCGTTCTCCACTCTGCCGACAAATGGAATTTTACTAATGGTATGTTAATTGGCGCATGCACACCGTAAGTAAGCACTTGAGGACCAGATGCCTGAATAAAACGTACCTAAACGTTATTGTTGGAGTTCTTCTTAAATAATTTAAATTCTTAAATACGAAATATTTACCAAATCACTGAAATTAGTAATAGTTTTCAACTACGAAAAATGTTTGATGAATTAGGGATACAATACGTCATTAAATGAAAAATTAAATATTGGATAAATAATGCGCCGTTATGGAATAATAAAAAACTTTTTAACAAAAAAAAAATAAACCACCGAAAGAACTGAAAAGCAAAAAATAATAAAACTTTTTTATTAATCTTAATAACTAAGTTCTTAATGTAAGTATAGCAAAATATTTAAGTTGGAGCCAAACAAGCAAATTAATGAATTACGTAAGCAAGATGCGCGAAGATGGCGCAGCGTGACACGCCCCTTCACCGGAAAATCCCAAGCATTTACGAAGTTAATGTCAGCGAGACAGCAACCCAAACGGGCACACTAGAGATATGAGATTAATTAAAAAGAGTCGTTTAAATAAAACGATTTTTCTTTATTCAATAACAATATATTTAATCAACATGTCAAAAAACCGATTTAATTTAAAAACGATTGAGCCGAATTTGTTCGAATTGCACGAATCTCGAATTCTCAAATTATATCACTATAGGCATGCGAGCTCAGTGCGGCAAAAGAGAATGCGCACAGTAGCTTTCGCATGCCATAGTCTTCATCACGCTAACAATCAGATTCACCCACGCCTATAGATTTTTCATATCAAAATAAGTAATCGATTTCAGCGAAAACTCGACTTTGTCTGTTTAAAAATCTACATGCTTTTCATATTCCAATAATAAACCTAAGACATTCATATTAACAATTTATCAGATGAAAGATCAAATAAAATTATATGAATAAAAAATAACCAATTCAAAACTATTTAATTATATTTATATTGTCTGTGGCACTTTTTATAGAAATTGATTTAAGCGCGTAATTTATATAATTGATTTAATTAAAATCGATTACGAAAATTTACATAAAAGTCGATTATTTTATAACAATTATAGGTACACACGTGAGGGCACATATTGTTGCTAGTGGTCGTGCGGAGAACGCTTTTTGTACATATTTCGTATTGGATAATTTTCTAAACTATTTCAGTTCGATAAGAGAAATAACCCCTTCCACTTACATATGTAAGCGTGTATGCGTGCACGTGTGTGGGGGTGATATGTGTAATGTTGTTGAAGTGATGTAAGATTTTGTGCAAGTGTATCGCGCGAGCAGCTCACTCAAGGGCTCCACGCCGAGGGAACGGAGCTAGGCTTGAGCCGCTGCCGATGGGGGCCTAATCTGTGTACGGAGAGCGCCTTGTTGGGAATAGGAATGTTTATCGCTGTGGATTTCACATTCCATTGTTAATTTGTTTTAGTTTTTTGTTTGAATTAAAGGTAATTTAGTGACCTTTGTTCATTGATTCTTCAGCGCCGACTCAAAATTATTTAGGTATACTCAAGTATAAATACTCTAAGAACTTAGTTATTAAGTTTAATAAAAAGGGTTCATTATTTTTTGCTTTTAAGTTTTTTAGGCGGTTTATTTTAGTTTCTATTTTATATTTTTTTTGTGGATATAATCTACTAATTACTACATGCTTAAATTTTTATCACTTTTAAAATAGCTTACTCTACCTGTTAACTGTTGTATAATCCTACTTTAAGCAATAATTATTGTATAATATAAATACTTAAAAAAACGGAGGATTATTCTTTCCAAAGTTTTCCGTAGTCATAGATATAATCAGTGAGTGAACAATCATTCTCGGTTTTGTACCCTTACAGTTAGTTGGTTTCTTTTTCCAAAATTATATGGGTCCAATTTCCGAACATACCCTCTCCAATAGGAAAGAATCTCTAAAATCGGACTACTTTGTAAGAATACTAGCGGCCTGGTACGTTTTTTTTTTCTTGAACTGACTACGCTATTGACCTAGCAAGGTCTTAACAGCTTCACCGGACTACTGGGTTCGCTACGTATAAAGTGAAATAATAAAAAAAGAAGTTGGAACATCAAATTCATTTATTATGGGAAGAACTCTAGAAGAAAAAGACTACCAATGATAATTTTTTTCATTTCTTCTAGTAGCGTTATACATTGAAATTATTAATTGTATCAAATTATAGATAAATGAAAATCAAAAAGGTCGAAGATGACTAGACTGCTGTAATAACTCTAGAGGGATTCATACTTGCGTATTCCATCCTCGTTACTGAGCGGCATCTCTTGCTCACTCATGTGCTCGTACATCTTGTGGTATAGCTCGTTTTGGGAATTCTAAAACAAAACATACAGTACAAAATAATATTTCTTGTTATATCATTACGTAAGCCTGGTTTTTACTTTGTTCTGACGCTATATATAACATAAGCGAATCCTCTTTTTGTTATTACACCAAAACTTAATAAGGACATTATACATGAATTCGTGTGGTCGCTTACCATTCCATATACGTGTATTGTTAATTAAACATTTTTGATAATACAAAATTAAAGAAGAGTAGTGAACTCAGCGTCAGACTTGTCACTTGTCAGATTTCTCTATTTATTCCTTGATTTAGGTAAAAAAAAAAAACAGTGCGCTGACGTGACTTTCAACCCCATCAGTTTGTTTCAATTATCTATGTAATTCGATACGGAGATTTTATGTTGATGATAACTGATGATTTTAGATTTTGTATAATTGTATATTTTCACTACTAAAAATAAGCTCCAAATTAATATCAGTAATCGTTCGATTCTGATTTTTATGAATGAAGATCATTGGCTCTTTTCAACCCATATACAATGCGTGTTCATTGGGGTCAGATACACTAAGATTAAAAACCTTGAAGTTGTGTTTGATGCCAAACTTACTTTTGACAAACACATTAAGACCCTTGCAATCGAATGCTGTCACAGGCTTGGTTTCCTATTTTAGAATGTATATATAGGATTTTCAAGAACTTTGCTTTTATTGTATACAACTCTCGTTCGTCATAAATTAGAAACATCGCCTCTCATTTGAAATTCGCATGAGAATCTGTACTGCCTCGTATCGGAAAAAAGGCCTTACGCTTTCTTTATAAGAAAAAGTACGGGTACTATCTGTTCTTATTCAACAAAGTCTTAATTGGATATGTTAGAATTTAATTCGATTGCTTGCAGGCGTAGTTATGAAAGTATAACCTGAGGTGCTATGATCATAAGAGGTAACTCTGATTGCATAGAACTCGTGTCTAGATCATATCGACTTTAGTGTTCGTTAATGGATTTGTTTGTTGATAATTGTTAAAAAATATGTGCTACTTTCAAAATGTTTCGGTAACAAATTGGAATGACTATAGACTCTGGTTGTGTAACAATATCTTTATTATTATTATTTATTTAGTAATATTAAGTTCGTATGGGTTATTGGTGATTCGGCGTATTCCCATTAGGAAGTGATAGGGGTGACTATTTGTGTGGCCTCGCGGTATTCTAGCGAGACGGACGTGTTTGCGCTCGCTCCGTATCGTTAGATTCATCGCAGTAGGGTAGGTGCACTTATGAATAGCTAGGGTGGAAAAAAAAAAGTTGGTCTTTGGTTCTGCGTCGTTTATGGATGGTTTTCGGTGTTGTTTTCGAACTTTTTTGTTGACCTGGCGTGATTACGGATTTTGGACTTGTTCTATCACCTGACTTGGCTTGTTTTGAACTTTGGCGTGGATTTATTCTTTTTTCGACTTGGCTTCGTTTTTTTGGACTGTTTTCTTGCGTTTTGCTTCGATTTGGCGCGTCTGTCGGATTTTGGGTTGCTGCCTCTTGGTCGCTGTGTGACCTTTTGGTCACCAGTGCACCATGAGTGCAAAAAAGGGTACAAAAACCAGGTTTAGGGGTGTCAGCGGAATGGGGAAGATCGTTGACTCCTCCATTTACAGCGCACGCCTCACGCACACGTTTACAGCCAAGAACATACTTTTGTTTAATTTTACGCGGACGTATTTATATTTAAAAGATACATTTTGTATAGAAGAGTATTATCCTGTGAACGTGATACTGAAGAGGCGTCGCGCTGCGTTTATATGTTAATTTGCTTCACTAGGTATAATATTTAGGATTATCAAGACTATTTATTTGTTTGTACAACCTTGAAAAAAGTATAAGTGGATCCTCCGGCTTTAGCTCCGTATTTGATCCCCAGGTTGTTATTGGCTAGTTCCTGCATGCTGTGGATCTCCTCGCTGGTGGACTTGGTGGCAAGCAATGTCGCCAAGTTCGCGGTGTACGAGCTCGTGATGACCAGCGCGAACAGCCACCAGGCGCTCGCCACCGCTCGCGTGCCGTAAGCCCTGCGCACGAGCAACTTAACGTCTCAACGTGTTCGCAGTGAGCACCCCAACAGTTATCGTGTACTCACACGGGCGCTATCTCGGAGCCCTGCAGAAGCACCGCCCCCAGGTTGAACCACAGAGCGTTAGCGAGTGTGAACTGGTTCTCTAGTGCCACCGGCTCGTCGATGCACGGGTATGGGTTCTGCCATTCCTCGTGACACAGCCGCCCCACCACGTACAGTACTAGCGACGTTAATAGGTACGAGAGTCCCAGGCAGATCCATACCTGAATCATTAACGACATAAATTAATCTACAATTAATTATTTTTGTTACCCGCATTATTGTCCTCATCCCCGTCACGATACGTGGTGGGTGGCTATTGTTTAACTTGTCTCTAAGGGTACCTACGCACTATGCGGCACACGTGGAACGTGCGTTTGAAAAACCGTCGTGACTAGCGGTTGAATTGACTCATTCTGAAGATAGACGTCGAAGGTTTCAGTTATTTATTATATAAACGAATAAAAAGGTACTCTGGGTGCATCGGTATTTGCAAACACGCGATTAGAGCAAGTAAATAGTAAGTAAACAGTAAAAGGCCAGATCGCTTGCCTATCTTGTATTTCAATAAAAAAAAATCTATATCGAAATAAATATTTAAATGTCTGTTATCATCAATAAAATGCGCGAGCGTCAGTGAAAACGTATAGAGTCAATAGCGAGCAACCGCACAGTAGCACAATCCGCATAGTGTGTATAGCAACCGTCCGGCTGACCGCCACTCGGGCCGCAGCGCTCAGAACGACCGGAGCGGTCGGCCGGCAGCCGCAACGCGGTGCGTATAAAAACTACTTTTTCATACAATTTTCTGATTGCGGTTGGCCGGACGGCTGGTCGCATTGCAGCTAACCGCATAGTGCGTAGGTACCCTTACAATAAAATATTATAAGAAAATAGAACCAATAATTGTTTTCGATAAAAAATATATGGAGGAGTTGTTGAGACGTATATGCTTGGTATACATATACGTTTCAACAACTCAAACATATATGAATAGTTAGCTAGGTTAGCTAAGATAGGTTACGATTTTGCATGCAACGGGTAACAGCTAAGCCGAGGTGTGCCGTGCACCCTTGAGCTGGTTGCTAATATAAAATCGGATGAGTGCCTTAAGCGCTCGCCTTAGTAGTCCGGTGAAGCTGTTAAGACCTAGTAGTCAGTTCGAGAAAAAAAAAAATGAACCAATAATTGTTTGGAACATAATACGTGTTCGTAAACACACAGTCACACATATTGAGTAATAATTATTTATTTTCGTCTTATAAATTGTTTACTATTTAGATTTAATTGAAAATATTGAAGAGCTCATTGAACAGTTGTGAGTCGTTACAATACGTTAAGTAATAATATATTTTGTGAATATATACATACTCACGCCGTTGGAAAATGGCAAAAGGAAAGAGAAGAGCTTTGGCTCCGGAGGTTTCGGCTTGCGGAACAGTATCGAAATGCCGAGGTTCATAAAGGGCGTCGTGAAGTCCACGGCCTTTTCGCGGTCCGATGTTATCGTGAGATCCGTCACCGCGAAGTCTATGTCCTGCGCACGAACACCAACACTCTCACTTTCCAATACTTAAAACAAATAGTATAATCTGAATCATTTGTAAACTCTCTAGATGTCTCGGACAGACTTGGTAAATGAATAAAATTATGGTTTATTGAAGCGCGGCGATAAACAACACAAGTGTTGAAACCTAAACATTGTATTGTATCTAAAATTAGGATTCTAAAAACAGCAGACCTCGAAATGGTTATTATGATATAAACTCTTAGAAATTCTAGCCCTGTTTTATAAAATAGTGTATAAGCAAGGCAGAACTTGGACGAGTGCAGCAAATACTAACAGAAACAAAAGGAAAAAATCTTCAAGCGAATTTTAACCGCATATCATTAAAAGCTGCAAGAGCGACAGACAATAGTCTAACTCGGTCACAGTAAGTTTGTTCCAGCTAGTTAAAAAAATGCATTGATTATCTATATATTAATACGTGAAACAAATTTTTTGTATCCCTTTTTAATCTACTTGCCGTCAACGGGTGAACTTGAAATTTGGCATAGTTAAAGTTTATATATAGTTACGGTTACAATGTTGCACTTCAACCTCATGTAGCGACAAAAAAGAATTTATTTTCAAAAGCTAATGGTAGTATTAAAAACATCTTTGTCTTTGATTCACCATTTGATTGTATTGTGCATCAATTACTTTTTCAAAGGATGATACTGGGCATATCACTATTTCTCATAATGAACAGACTACAATTAATTCAATATCACCCAGAAATACCACCCACCAATGGTGCCATGTAAAATTAATTGCAAATTGTGTCATGAGTTGCAATAAATTTCTTTATTTTCGTAAAGTTATGTTTGCATAAAATTTAAGCTTTACGACGTGGTTTTTGTTTCGAATTTATAATTAATTTTCATTTTCATTTACACAAAGATTTTTTTAATGATTATATAATAAAGATCATGGCAAATGGCAAATAACTGAGTAGCCATGATGAAAACCTTTGATTATAGAAGTATACCTTTTGACAAAATAACTGTAATAAAGTTCAAACTTCAAAAAATCAATTAACTATGGTCGAATGTCGACCACTGGGCGCCCTCTAGTTATAAATTATTAGGTAACGTTTCTCCGTGAAGTAGGTGCCATCTAAGCGACGACGGCACTATACTAACCTAGTGTTTCGTTAACACTCACGTCAGCTGTATTTGTATACCATTTAGGTTTAATAATGTTTACCTTTAAATTTGGAAATTTGATGTCAATAAAGTTAAAAGGAACTTAAAAAAAGACGCTTATGTTAAATATTTTTAAATGTAACATTGGGGACGATGGTGAAACCATTTCGTTACGCTTTGCGGATATAACGGTATGTTAAGCGTTAAGCGGAGGTCACATTATTGAAGATATATTGAAGAATACCATAGGAATATCACAATACCCACATTTCGAATTAGTTATACCCATTATATTAATCTAAATGAATAGACAAAAAATACTTCTAATATACTGTCATATAAAACCATCAAATCTGGACTCGTTAGATTCGTGTCGACTGGCAATTAGCTGACTATAGCTAATTAATATATAGCCATATGGTTGTCACAAAAATTCCATGTAGGCGTGATGTAATTAATTACAGTTTATGTTCATATGAATGTATATTTATGAAACTGACGTGATATAGGCAATTTTTGTCGACGATAAAACAGTGTATTTATAGGACAAAAATTACTTTATTTAATTTGATTACGTTTATAATGACAGATTCACTGTAATATTCATTAATTTGTTCATTTCAGCTCTTAAATATGATTACACTTCTTTCTAACACCTTGAAAACGTATGTTTAAAAAATTAAAAAGAGAATACTTGCCATTTTTGGCAAATTCTTTACCTTAGCTAAGTATGTACCTAGTCCAAACGAATATTACAAAAAGATCTAACGAAAATAATCTCGAAGGTACATAGAAAATACAGCGAAGTTCGTGTGACCATCTACCGGCTTCAATATAAAACTTTGATTGGACTTTTATGCACGTAATTTCAAACCACATTATCTAAACAGTCGTCAGAGGTAAATCTAACTTAATTGTATAAATACTGTCTATAATTTCAAATTCTTATTAATGAAATTACTTATACGTACGGATTCACCATATATGCTATTACATGTATATTATATTTTATTTCTTTTGTTATTTGTTCATAACTAATGTAAAGTTTCGCTTCATAAAACACCATTTTTAATTATAATTGCGGGAGTAAAAATCTATACCTATTCTATAATGCACAAAAGTAATTGAATATTAATTTAATTAAAAATACTAACGGCCCTTTATTAATCGGCAACCTGACTAAAACATATTGTCCCTTTCATAACTGAATTAAAAAAATATATTTTGATTATATACTCGACGAACGTAGAAATTTTACAGCGGTAACTACAATCGGAATTCGACCCGTTGAGTCACATCTAAATCGATCGGTTTACAAAGCTGTAAGGAAGAACCCAACACAGAGTAAAATATTGAAATTGATATCAAATTTGTATCTACGGGTAAATAAATATTTAGTCTCACAGGATCTTCAATGAGTCTGCCGAGCATGCCGTTCCACTTGCCGGTCGCGTTGTCGTATGTGCCGTATCGCCCGTCCTGCTGTTCCACGAACGTATAGTTGAACTTTAGTATTTCCGCCAACTTCTCTATCAGCTCAATGCAAAATCCTACGAAGATCAGATCAGAGGAAGTTGTATGTCTAGAAAAATACAGTGCGGAGGGTCCTGGGTGTATTCAACCCAAAGCTCACCTTCATACCGGTCATTGCCTGTAAGTCGCTGTGTCGACTCCTGCTTCATCACATACGGCTGGCTCTGTGGACACAGTTAAATACTTAACGAGATACGATGGGTTGATCCGGCACGAAGCAGGAATGGTAGTAAGAGTTACCGTCGCGATCAGCACTGTGAACGTGCGGTTCACCATTGAGTCGAGCGGCCGCGGCACATCCGGTCCCGGCGGCCGCCGCCAAGAGAGCCCTGCGCGCGGCGACCACATCCCCATCAACTGCAGCTCTCCTCCGCGCATCAGCTCCACCACCTGCAGCTGTACCTCGCGCCGCCCCCCGTCCGGCTCCCACGACACCTCCCCGCCGGCGCCCTCCCCACACGCCCACTCCTCCTGGACATCATCAGATACGTGTCCGACTGGATGCCGATGCAGGACCTTCAATATTCGCCCGATTTCACTAATCGAGTTTTACGAATACCGCTGTTCGTACTATCGAGTTATTTGTATTTTAAGGAGTTTTTCGAATATCTTCTCTATTATTGATCATATAAAACATACTTTTAAGTTCTTGTTTAATACGAACAACCATACCGTTAGCATACCATTACTGTAACATAATCAGCTAGGAAGGTATCAATGGTGGAAAGGATAACTGAATAACGTGTAAAGATTGTTTGTTAAATACACGTTAGGCAACTAGCACTTTCATTGTCGATATGTAGCTTAAACTTATTGTTAATGGGTATTGCAGCAAGAACGACTCATGAGCCATATTATCAAATATTTATTAAATATTATTATCAACGATTTACTTGACGTGACAAACTAGGAAATTAATCTAATTAGAAGGTAATAATTTGTATAAAGATATATCACAAAAAACAAATGTAATCTGTTGTAGTTACTCTGTCATGTTCTTCCAAAGTAGTGATGCGATAATGATCGCGCACCATAATAAATACCCTACTGGATTGTCTACTGGCCTCTCACTTCGTTTAATGTGGTACAGATTCAGCTAGTGATGAATAAAGCTGTTGAGAGGCACAAACTCGCAAAAAGGCAAAGGCGCAAAATTCATTATCAGATACAGAACTGTCACTTCATGCTACAACTAACAAAATATCCTCAGATATATCAACGATAAATTGATTTTTCTGGCAGAGAATAATTCGTATCATTGGAATTGGGATATTGCTAAAGATATTATGTAGAGAGATACCTAAATGATATTAATGTTTAGTATGATATTAATGTTTGTAAGCACGCGTCCTCGGATCACACCGCCAGGACTATACGTACCGAGCGAAGGTAGTTGAGAAGCGTGTCCGCGTGGAATGCAGCCGCACCGGAACTGCAGAAGGACGCCGCTGCAGCTGGAAGCCGTAATCTACGCAGCGCCTCCGTCGCGAGCCCTGCCGCTTGCATCGCGAGTTGGAGCACTACTGGCGGAGATTCACCCGCTTCTGCCACTTCTGTCTCCTCGGGCTTCGAGCCCAGCAGATCCGCGTAGCTCGCGGTCCAGTTTCCTATCATGTCACGTACTATAGTCGCCTCGGGGTCAAACAGCCGTAATCCTGCACATCGTTAAACGGCCGCGTGAGTGTGCTGGTGACGTGGGATCGGCGTGAAAGCGACGCGAGACGCACCGGTCACATTGGCACCACCATAGCTGTAGTCGGCGAGGTCCTGTGTATGCAGGTCCAGCGTGAGCAGCACGTAGGAGTGTCGCGCTGAGAGTAAACCGACACGCTGTGCAGCGTCCAGCACGCGCACGCCGCACTCGGCATCGCACCACACTATGAAGTTGTTCGTGTGCTGCTTCTTCAGTACGAGTAACAAGTTTCTAAAAAAATAATTTACTCATAATTATATTCAAAAATGTAATTCCAAATGCGACTGAAAGTCAATTCAATGTTAATTTGTAGCAGAGATCTCTGTGAGTTGATTGTAAGTCACGTCTTCTCTCCTGACCGTCCAACTGTTATTCTCAGTATACCTATATGCAATTTTCTTTTATTCGATCCGATTTTTAAGTAAAGCCCTTCAACACATTGGGCTTCATTTGGCTTAATGTACTTTTCTAGACATACATGCTCAATCTATGAACAAAATTGCTAATCAAATAAAAACTTGTGCTATGGGTTGAAATGACATACCCACGGTTTTGATAAAAGCATATAAGTAGATATGTTATCCCTTGTTCTGTTTAGTATTTAACCTATGAAATTCCTCTGGTGTTTTTCCTCTGTTTTAAAAAAGCGTTAAGAGATCTTATCTACAGGAGTCCGAGACAGGTTTTGTAGGTGGTAGAACCACGCTGAAGCTATTACTGGCTTCAGCATTAATGGGTTGGCTAGTCCAGGGTAGTAACACCCTCTCATAGAAAACCGACGTGAAGTAACAGTGCTTCCATTGTTGCGTTTCGTTCGGTCAGTGAGAGCGGTGGAGGCCCACCTCCCCTTCCCCCTCTCCTCTTCCCTTCCCCTCCCCCGTCTCCCCCAATACAGGCTAGCAATGCACTTACGACTCCATTGGTGTTACAAGTGTCTATGGCGGTGGTGATCACTTAACATCAGGTGACTCACCTGTTCGTTTGCCTATAATAATAAAACAAAACAGAAGTAATATGAATAATGAAAGGGTAATAGGTAAATAGATCTGTACCTATTTCTGTATTGCTGACCTCGTTTAAACAATAAAAACAATTTTGAATAATTGGCTCCCCGGCTATCTGAATGCTAACAAAACTATCACTGAAAACTAGTGTGGTTTTTGTGCTGGTACTATGAAACCTATATTATTTAGTAAAAATATAATTGAAATAATACTATACTATTCTTGTATATACTTTCCGAGAATAAACAGTATATGGAAATTAGGAATTCTAATTGTCAATTAGATTATATAATGCCATGTAAGAAGAAACTTATTTGCGTATATAACAAACTTATAAATGAATAGTACGTCCAGCGTACGTTTTCCTGCCCTAAAATTAAAATCCTTGTATTAGACCACAGCAACATCTAAAGGGTTCAATTGTTAATCTAAACTATTCTTAAATCCACTTGAACACACAAAAATACTAATTGTTTAGGAACAGTTCAGTCACATCATACACACGTAGGTATAGATGAATTATATACATAAATATTTGTTTTGCCTTGGTTCAGTCCACATTATCTTACTGCATGAGGTAAGATTATCTTGCTGAAATTGGAACGAGTACATAGTTGCACTTAAATAACAATATTTATACAAATCCAAGAACTGAATTTTATTGCCAAATAAAACATCTGTCTTTTGACCATTATATTCCTAAGAGCATGAGCAGAGAGCGTGAGGTCTACAAGATGCGCCCGTTATCAACTTCCTTAAAATGTGTTACAGAGTTGTATATACCTAATATTAAATCAATAAACTATAATTAATGACTCTGCGTCGCGTCACATGCGCTATCAACATAACATTCTAATATGAAAACTCGTACCGGCTGCTGGCTTAGACACTAAAACAGTAATAACGGAGTTCCGGCCGTCATTGATACCTTAGCAGTACCGGTTCGTCCGCCGCTGGCAGCTGTCGCACCACTAGCGCCAGCGGCTCCGGATCTGGAGCAAGTAGCGCGCCCCCCGCCGCCGCACCCTCGTGAAGCAACACTGCACGGCTCCATCCCTTCGCCGCGCATAGCTCCGCACACACCTGTGCTCAAAGCACTGCCTTGTTATTGTTGAGTCATCAAGTTTGCGCGACGCAGCACAATACTCACCCTGGCGAGCGTCTCCGGGTGCGGATAAAGTGTTAACACCTCACGAGCCACTTCTGCTGTCACCTCATCCGGCACGAGCAGCGGCAAACCCGCGCGCACCGCCGCCGCACTTGCGAGGGAACTGCCACCGCCACCGCAAAGTACGAACGTGGCGCCGTTCGTTGCCTGCGAGCAAACCTGTGCCGGCGGTGACAGCTGTTCATCGGGCTCCACAGGCGTGACTACGACGTCACCTCGCTCACCAAGCTGCCGAAGTGCAGCACGAACGCTCGCCGCCAGCAGCAGCGTTCGCGGTGGCTCCTCCACCACGCCTACGTTCAATCCGATATAGTTGCAACGCGACAGACACCAGTAATTACGGACACCGGTTGCTCTCACCTATCCGAATGTCAAGCGCCGCGCTGGTTGCGAACAGCGTCAACATAGCGTACAGCATCACCCCCCATCTCAAAGCGAGGAGCACGTGCGAGGTGACCGCATCGCGCGATGTCATCGCGCACAATGTGCTGTCTCGCCGTGACGTCGCGCCACGTCCCAGTTTCTTACCTATTTTGGGAATCAAGCACATGTTTTCTTCTGCCTCCGGTCCCTGCTGCGAATTACAATCTGTCTCGAGTTGTTGGAAGTAACCAACAACACCATAAACGAAACGATATTAATTCAATCTCTGACATTACTTTTTAACATTTCATATTATATAAAAATAGTATCAGAAATAAAAGTACAAGGGTGCTTGAAACGAATTTCCATAGAATTTAATAATAATGTATTGATGATATGATTCATTTACTACAAAAGCGTCAATAGAAATCTTACCTTTTATATCCGTCTATATTAGGGTGGGCCAAAAATATCGACTATTTTTTTTTGTAATTTTATAATCTGAAAAATAGTTTGGTAGACACCTCAAAATAATTCTTTCCAAGTATGAGCTCTTAGTTTTAATAGGAAAGTCTCGCGCTTCTCAGTTTTTTTTTATTTTTTCCTTATTCTTAGAAAGAAAAATTCATGCGTCGGTATTCAGTTTTTGCAAAAATATCTCGTCTCATATATATGTATGAGATTAAATTTCCTACAAAAAGGTCTCTTACAGTTTTTTTCTGTAAACCTCATCGTTAAAAACTTACTGAAGGTTGAAATTTGATTATTTTCAGGCAGATTTCTTTTTTGTTATGGATTTTATAACTCGTTAACAAAAAAAATACACACAAAATATGCGCACCTCACAGTCTAATTGAAAATTCAATACTCAACAAAAATGGTCTCTCATGATTCGTCGACTAAATTAACAGTCAATGCACACTAATTCTAACAGTTTTTGATTAATAATTGTTCTAATAATTTGGTTTAGTGTAAAAATGTAATTGAAACTAAAATTATTGAATAATTTTAAAATATTCTTTTTGCTATCGTAATTAATTTTATATATTCTTTGATATTGATATCAACCTGTCGTCAGTTAGTCTCAATATAAGTTATCGATTATCGAGAGATAAGGTTATACCTATACTACCTAGTTTTGCCATAAATACTGAAACAAAGAAGAAAATATTTTCTATTGCAAATAACATTTATTACTTTTACAATGTGTTAGTTTAATAAATAAATATAAAACAATTTAAAATATAAAAAGCTTATTTGAAGTGGTCTCCATTGGCTTCAATACCGTTCTTTAAACGTTGAGATTAGTTCTCAATAGAAGCACGCACTATTTCCATGGGAAAATTCTTCACTGCCAATCATACGGATTGTTTTATCATGGCATTTAGAGCAAACCGTACTCTCTAAAATTGACCATAAATCATAATCCAGCAGATTAAGATCGGGACTAGACGACGGCCTGTCTTCAGCTCTGATGAATTCCGAAACGTTCGTTTTCAACCAAGACTATGTAGACCGAGCTTTATGACCCGGCGCCGAGTCTTACTGGAAGAACCATTCCCGGTTATTGAACATGGTGTTGTTAAAGAACTTCACCACCTTCTCAAGAATGTTATCTTGATACACTTGTGCCGATGTTTTGATACTTTTCTCACAAAAGTATGGCTCAGTCACTCCTTCATAGTTAATACTTCACGAATCCATCACCGAAATTGGATAGTGCCCACGTTGCACTCTGTCGGTTAATTGGGGGTCATCCTTAGAGCTTTCAGCTTAGATACGGTCATTTTGTTTTAAAATTCTGCTCAACTATAAATAATTTCTCATCCGTAAACAAAATTTTTCTGTGACCTCCTTTTGCGTACCGCTTCAGTAGTTGTTTCGGTTTTACCACCCTTTTTTTTTTCGAAATGACTACGCTATTGACCCAACAAGGTCTTAACAGCTTCACCGGACTACTGTTTTACCACCCTATTCTTTTTAAATTGTCATTTAAGAAATGACCAGTACTTTTCTTACAGGCTGCTAGTCCTAAGTCATCTTTTATATAAGCCCGGTTTTGGAATGCTTTATTAAGCAAGGAGATTTTTAGTTTTGTACTGTTTTGTATTATTATATACTATTACACTAAAGTGCAGTTTAGGGTGATGTCTCGTTTATAGGACACATTTATTGTGTTGAACGTTTCCGGCAGTGAAAGTTAATGGCTACAACACAGTTGTTAACTACGCCGATTACTAACGTTTTTAGATGAATAATTAGCTATTTAACAATACCGATTTTAATTAAATAAAATTCATTTGTTTTTATAGGTGTCTATATCTGCATTTATGTTAAAGATTTCTGTAATAATTTAGTTGTTTGTAATTATATCTAATAATAATGTTATACAACAGGTACTTGATACAATACTCTAAATAACGAGCTTACGAGATTGTCTGCTTCATCAAGAGGACCACGATTCCTTCATTTCCAGCTATGATATTGATGTGAGTAATTCGTTCTCATGGCGCACAATTTTGTTTCTTAACAATGACAATTTTAAGTCAATAAATCAACTATGATTTCACAGATTATTGTATTTTTAGATTGTCACCTACTCTTTTCAAAGACTACGCTTTCGTGTGAAATTGCTTATTTTTCTGGTTCGGTATAAATACTCTTTACTGTGACCATTATTAATTAGAGCAAAGACTTTTTTCTTTTTTTTAACCAATTTATAAATTTAATTATTTTATGTTTGTTACCCCAAAACTTTGGACTGGGCGAACCGATTTCGATGATTCTTTTTTTATTTGAAAGCTGGTACTGGTTGGCGCCGACTTCCAGTACATTTCTAGGTAGCGTACATATTCATATGTTTTATTTGATTTGGTTAATTTAATGAATTATTTATTTTCCGATTTTTAGTGCCTTATGAGTTTTTGATTAATAATGAAGTTGTTTTTTTTTGACAATTTAACTTATTTAATTACCAATACGTTCTACTAGCTTATCAGATGACATAATCGTCTATGCCGTACTGAGATTCGGCGTTCGTATAACGTGTTGCACATCTGCTCGAACACGGCCTATACGACGACTTTAGTTTTTTACTTACCAAATGCATTGATAAACCCAATGTTTACAGGATACTCCGGTCGCTTTTCTCGTGTTTCACCTGAAACCGTTCCACCCCGACCAGTGCACCATTCTGATGACCTCCTGTCTGTACTTCGTGTAGAAAAGGATTGGCTGGCAAGCTACATATATGTGGAAACGAGTCGCTATTCGTCCATTATGGTTCGAGCGAGTGACAGGTGGTAGGAGGCAATGGCAGGCGGATGCAGGAGGAGGCAGGCGGATGCAGGCGGAGGCAGGCGGAGGCAGGCGGATGCAGGCGGAGGCAGGCGAAGGCAGGCGGAGGCAGGCGGAGGCAGGCGGAGGCAGGCGGAAGCAGGCGGAAGCAGGTGGAGGCAGGCGGAGGCAGGTGGAGGCAGGTGGCTGCAGGTGGTAAGCCCGAGCGGGATCGCTTCCCGCCGGGACCGAGTAGAATCGCATGGGACTGTTCGCTCCCAGATCAATTGCGAATGAACATTTCATAAAAGATTTTAAGCAATGCGTCCCTCCATGCAGACGCGTATTTTATGTTATAACAAACACATAATTAATCTTTCTTTGGGACAGATTTCAGGTGGAGGCTGCGTGGCTATCGCTCCAGGTTGAACAAAGTGCCCTCTATAGACTGTGTCGTATTATTGTGTGTGTATCGATGGACCGAACGCGAATTTATTACGCAGGACATACAGTGCGAGTGATACTTACGCATAAATCTAAGGACAATATTGGTGTTACTTGAATATATGCAATTCCGTTGGACTTCGGTTATGAACTGAACTTTTGCGTCTGATAGAGCGCGACTTCAGAGGAGCTCCGTTAGCTCTAATGTCGGATGTACGACGAGAATAAATAGCTAAGCACAGCATGCAAGGGGATACTATGTGAAATATAATACAACACACATAGTACAACAACATACATGGTTCGAAGTACTTTTTAAGGTCAGGTGTGGGGCTTCCTGTTTTTCTGTCTTCATTAAAATTATAATAATCGTTGTGCACTGTATTAACATACCCTATATAATATATCATACTTAGACATTATAATCATATATATTGTAACGTATTCAAAATAACATATACATTATAACTTTAATAAAGTTACTATTATTCCAAAGATATACATTGTTTTCTTTGACAGTAGTCACTCCGTGACTATTTCTCATACGCTTCATGTAACGCCTGAGATACTCGAGCCAACTTTATTGCCCCTCATCTCCGGGGACATAACAACGAATCGCACGAACATTATAAAAGACTAGTGGGCCGGAAGGACGTTGTCCTGCCTTGATAACCATTCTCGTATCCACCGGAATACACACACAAAATTTGAATTTTATCCGAAATCCGAATTTATCGGAAGTAGTTTTTTGAATTGAACAAATTTACTATACAATAATAAATGTAGCAATGTAAAGGCTGAAACTATTGCAATTTTCAAAAATAAAATGAATCTAAAAAAAAACGAAAAATATATACAAAAGCGGAAGGAAAAAATTGAAAACAATTTTAGTAAATTGAATGACTACCTATTAAATCCTTATTATTTAAATATGTAGCCTTAGTTCAATAACATTTACAACATCTAAGATCTACAACAAAGATAATTTTCTTTTTATGGCCTTATCTAGTTGACAGAAGAGAACCTTGTTTTCAAGCTTATATATCTATACATACAATGATATTACAACTCATAAATACGTTCAATTATATTACAAATACCGTTACCTATATGTATGTTGACAAAACAAATGGCACGGTAGAACACACTACCTATGACAGTAATATTGTAACGACACACTTACATAAAATGTGGAAGTAAGATGAAATATTCTCAATATCTGTTTTGAAAAAGAATTAATTGTATGTTGCTTAGATACGGGCGAAATGACGGACAGCCCTCAACAAAATAAAGAATAATCAAAACAGACAGGACATCTTACTTTGTTAAAATATATGCCTAATGGTAGATAGTTAAGTTCGGGAGCGCTGGGATTGACTTTTTAAAAACGAATAGTCGATTTTCGACCTTTTATTACTATAATGTCGATTTTAGACAAATAATTATACTTAAAACTAACTTGCTCGATTTTGAGACCTCTAAAACTATCTTAAACTATCTTAAACTTACGAGAGACGATGCTAGACTCTCTCGAGAAACCTTAACTTGTTTCTCACATCGGTTATTGGTGTATGCTGACCTAGCGTCTAGCTCCCCTCCTGTTCGGAGAACACTAGGTAAGCTTAACGGAGTTTAGGCACGTGTATGAAGTCTGTGGGAATATAACTCCTCCCGCCTAAGATCGAAGTTATCGGAAAAGCTTCTGAGAACTTCGATTTTACATTAATAGTGGACGCGGATTACATTGTTCTGTGGATACGGGTTGCTGTTCTATGGTTGGAAGAGAAATCCGTTTCTTACGGTATTTTTTTTACAATTGGTGTTAACATATAAGTAATGATGAGTATAATTAACATAATTACAATGATGTAGAGCACTGTGGTAGAGGCACTGACACTATTTTTTTGCACTGTATTACTCTCACTTTGAACACTTTTCTTCAAAATATAGTTTAAATGATGTATGTCGTCCAGTGGAACCCCTTTTAGATTTATAGGTTCATTTCCTGCAACAGTGAGGCGTCGGTTTTGTTCTTTAAAACTTGGTAAATTGATTAGAGGTATGTGCTTATATACTGTACTTAATGAGTGGTAGCGTTGTACATGGATTTGCATTCCGCCTATGAATGCATTACAATTTTCCTGAATAGTTATTATATATGTACCGCATAACTGTTAGCGTGTGACGTCATTACCACAAATACAAGATAATATACTTGTGTGTTCTAAAAAGATGATCCAACTGTTTCCGGTAATCTTTTGAAGTTTTATGTTTTCTGGATATACTCGTCGTGGGTAACAAAGTGAGAGGTTTTGGCGGTACTTTAAGAGCTGGTTAATACAAGTTTCCTCGGTGTATTGTATAATGTCATTTTCTGAGCACAAATACTCCTCATTCGTAACCTCTTTACATGGTGGCGCAATCGGATAATACTTATCACCTTCTACGAGTAGGTAAGGGAAATCGGGAACAATAATGAATGTTTGGTTATCTGGATTATGGAATATGGGTAAGGAATACAATTTAAAATAAGTATACATGAATTTATCAACTAATGGTATTTCTATAATAAATCTTACTTCACTATCCTTAATATAAGCCTTAACTATGAACGTCTCCTCTATTGTAATTAAGTTCTTTTCATTAATAGTATTTATTAAACTATCATATTTGATGATTTCCGTTAGCGTAATCAACAATTCTTGTGAGTTAATTACAGATTTATGTAGTACAGATACTTTACTGAGTGCAAGAGCTGTTTCTATTTCACTAATCTTACTATGAATAGTTCTGAAATTATTCATGAAAATGTTAAATTCGCCAATCAAGTATATATAAAAGATGTAATTTGTTGAAAAACTTTGAATAATGACTTCAAATCGTGTAAGACGTTCGTTCATTATTTCCATATTATTATTCATAATATCGGTTGCATTTACAACATGATCCAACATTTCAGATATTATAGTAATTTTGTTAGAGGTAGCCTGTTCCTTGGTTTGGAGGCCGGTAATTAATTCGTCATAACGAACTGCATCCTCATGATCAAGGTTACCTGTTATTACTTTAATTAAAGATCCTATAGGGTTAATGATACCTCGTTTATATCTTTGTAATTAAAATGGAATTAATTTTAACTTTTAACGTATTTCTTAGGGAAATCTTTGATCAAATTTGGTTTGCCGATAGGTAAAAAGACTTCTAACACTTTTTAATTGTCTCTGGATAGATTTTTAACATTACATTTATTACGGAACCAACTGAATACTAATATTTGATTAGGCTTGTTATCGACAGCCTCGTGTTATATGGGTATACCGGTGAATTCCATGTCTTTAGCAGAATGTATTGTATTTGTAGAGTCCGTCTCTGTTCTAAGTGGATAGTCAGGTTGTTCGTTGAGTATAATAAAGTTTGACAGTGATATGGAGCTAGCTGTTATAGTTTGTTCTGAGTCTGATATGGTTATTGTTTTTGAGTCATTGGTAGTTCCTCTATGGGATAGTGTTTTAACTTTGTTTTCTATTCCTTGTAAGTGTTCGTGTATCAGTCTGTCGTTGTCGTCAACGTTAACTATAAGAGATACGTTATCGTCTGTTTCACCAGTACCTAATGTGTTAATTTTTAATTGTGGCAAAGTGTTCGCATTTTGTTTGCGTGTAATTTTTCCAAATTGTCGGTCAACAAGTGATCGATTTTCGTATTTGTCGAGTCAGTCGTGTGATTAACTTCACATATATCTGAGGTAACTTTATCTACCGATAATTTAACTCGATGCTCTGAGGGAGCCTCGAGTTTATGTACGTATTCGTTTTCGTATATTATTGGAATTTTCGTTGCGTTAACTTTTAAAACCTTATCCTTAAAACATATATTCGCGTTTAACCGCGATATCAGATCCCAACCTATTATACCGTCATATCTTTTGTCTACATCGTAAATATAAAATTTATGTAAATCGGATTCGTTAAAAATTGAGAATATTGAAATATTTATCACTTGGTCGTGGTTACTCGACGCGTGTGTACTAGTCACTATAAACGGTTTGTATGATTTATACTGTGCGTAAAATTTGTCTGCCTTATGTGTACTTATAACATTTTTTTTTTTTTCGAAATGTCTACGCTATTGACCCAGCAAGGTCTTAACAGCTTCACCGGACTACTAAGGCGAGCGCTTAAGGCACTCAGCCGATTTTATTGTGGCAACCAGCTCAAGGGTGCACGGCACACCTCGGCTTGGCTGTTGCCTGTTGCATGCAAAATCGCGACCTATCTTAGCTAACCTAGCTAACTATTTATATATGTATGAGTTGTTGAAACGTATATGTGTACCAAGCATACACGCCTCAACAACTCCTCCATATAATTATTATCGGAAAATTGAGAGTTTTTCAGTTCGATAAGGGAAAAAAGTACACCCTTCCACTTTCATGTGTAAGCGTGTAGCGTGCACGTGTGTGGGGGTGATCGTGTAGTGTTGTAGCAGTGATGTATATTTGTGTGTCACCATATCGCGCAAGCAACGCACTCAAGGGATCGAACCTAGGCTTGAGCCGCTGCTGTGGGAGGCCTAATCGGGTGTGCGGGAGCGAAATTAACCCCCAGACCACGGCGGCGTGATCTGTGGTTACGCGGGCGTGAACGTGAGCACACTCTGCTTCGAGGGACAAGCTGGTACTGATCGTTCGCTGACGTGATTAAATCAGGAGGGTCGGTAAAAATGCATCGCGCAGCGTTAGGTACGGGTTCATAGTTTGCGGCGGATACCACTAACGGATTGGAATGATTCGCGGCTTTTTCAAAATAACTAATCGTAAGTGATTTTACGTACGCCCAGATAGAAAGGATCTCTAGGTCTCTATGGAGATCGACTCTCCGAATGTACCACGGAGCACCGGTCACTTTACGTAAAACACGATTTTGGAGAACCTGCAGCTTATGAAAGTTATCTTTGGACATATGCGCAAAAACGGGGCAGCTATATGTCATCACGGGACGGATACACGTCTTATACAGAGTGAGCTTGTGTCTGAGGGACATCTTACTCTTATGACAAAGCAACGGATGGAGGCGACCCAAGACCATAGCGGCTTTGTTTCGCACTCTGTCTACATGTGAATTGAACTTTAAATGTTTATCCAATGTGACACCGAGATATTTGACCTCTTCGGCCCAAGGGATATCGATTCCGTATAGCCTGATGGGCTCAAATTTATTAACGCGTTTTGTGGGATCGAAGAGTATTGCGGCACTCTTATCGGGATTAACTTCTATGCGCCATCGACGAAACCATTCACCGAGAGTATGAACGGCTTTTTCGATGCGCTTCCTAAGAAAGTCCGACCGCCAGCCGGAAGTGTAAATAACGGTATCGTCAGCGTAACAACCTACCTCGACTCCCCGAGACCGAGGTAGGTCACTGATGAACAGATTGAAGAGCGTGGGTGCAAGTATGGAGCCCTGTGGCACACCTGAGCGTATCGGGTGGGGCAGCGATAGTTCACCATCCACTCTAAAGCGGAATGTCCTATCAGTGAGATAATCGCGGATAATATGAATTAACCTATCGGGTACGCGAGATTTACATAATTTATGGATGAGCCCTCCGTGCCAGACCTTATCGAAGGCCTTGGCGATATCGAAGAAGACTGCAATTGTGCGTTTCGGTTTACGTTTCGGATCGGCGTTAAATTTAGAGAAAATGTACTCCGTGAGGCGGTGTACTTGATTCGTGCAAGAGTGTTCGGCGCGAAATCCGAACTGCTCAGGTGGTATTAATTTTAAATCTGTAATCGAGAACTGAAGACGGTTCAGAAGGAGCCGCTCGTAAAGTTTTCCTAAGGTATCTAACAGACTAATGGGGCGATAGCTAACGGGAAGCGTGGCTTTCTTGCCGGGCTTGTGAATACCTATCACTACGGCCTTTTTCCAGACGGCTGGAAAGTGACCCTGGGAGATGGCCGCATTGAAGACGCAGACCAATAGAGCTATGATGCGATCAGGAAGGAGTTTCAGAACCTCGTTCCTGATCCCATCGGGACCTGGGGACTTCCTAGGCTTGAGACGCTTGATGGCGGCCGAAACTTCGTCAAACGTTATCGGGGTTAGGGTATCCGCCGGAGGAGACGCGAGTGCATGCTCTACGGCTGTTTCGATAGACTCTATGATGGAAGGGTCAGTGTTATCAGTGTTTGGCGAACACTGTTTCTCTAAGCTTGCGGCAAGGCATTCCGCTTTATCTATGCTATCGAACGCGGGAGGCAACCCGGGGCCTCTGTCGAGAGGAGGCATTGGAGTGACTACATCTGATTTGAGAGTTCGCGCTAGAGTCCAGTACGACAGGTGAGACGGCTGGAGACCCTCCAGGAGTCTGTCCCACCTGTCGCCCCGGATCTCAGAAATACGAGACTTGACTGTTTTTCGTAACAAACGTAAACGATCGCGATTCTCTACAGACGGGTAAGCGTCGTAAGCTCGAGTCGCGGCGTTCTTTTCCGTTATCAATGCTCTCACATCGTCAGGGAGTATAAAGCGGAGATCGTTCGCCGCTTGTACCTCTTTCGAGGACACCCTGACGGCGGTCTGGAGATAATCAACAATGGAATCGATGGCCGAATCCGCGTCGGCTTTAGACACCAACACGTCCGGAATCCTGTCTAAACTACTAGACGACGGATTTTCTTTAAAATATTGAACGAGTTTCGCGTAATCAGCCACCCTAACCGACGGCGGGGTGAAGTCTGAATTGTGACCTAACTGTAAAACAACCGGGCGATGATCTGAATCAAGTTCGTGTACGACTTGTATGAGTCGTACAGGAAGCGTGATATTTTTTAAGAGCGCTATATCTAATACTGTGGGTCGGCAATGATTTTGATAGTGCGTGGGTTCCAGAGGGGCTATGACGTCAAAAGCGAGAACCCTACCTAGTTCGTCGAGTATTCTCCCGTTACGAGAGGTACACGGACTATTCCAGATAATATTCCCGCTATTGAGGTCCCCCGCTATAATAACTGAATCTCCTAAATTAAGTAGCGCCTTCAAATCCGATCTTAGCAATTCTTTATTCGATGACAAATACGCGGAAACTAAAATAATATTCGAGTGACCGGTCATACCTATTTTACACACTGACACTTCCATATTGGATAGCGCGGGCGGATCTAACGGCATGCAATATAACGAACGCCTAAAATAGATTAAGGTGCCGCCCCCGCGGGTGGTACGGTCGTTTCTTACTATGCAATAATTCGCGATTCTGGGATTACGCATTTTTGGTTTTAAAAGCGTTTCCTGTACGAGGAGAACGTCTATCTGTCTATCGCGTAAAAAGTCAGCTACTAGATCGCGCTGTGTCCTGAGGTTTCTAGCGTTAAAAAACGAAAGAGATAGACCGCGTGGTTTAACCCTATTCATTGTCCTAGCAAGAGCCGGGAAACGCGCGAACGCTCTGAGCATATCCTGACTTCTCTTTGTCACGAGAAGCTCTGCAAAAGGTAAGACGTCTACTACATCGTGCACGACCATTAACTGGCTAATTCAGTCAACGCCGTCGAAAGAAAAGGTGCTTAGGCGGTCGTATTGAATAGGCTTCGCCTGCGGAGGCTGAGCCTGAGGTTTCGGAGCCTGGGGCTGAGGTTTGGGAGCCCAGGGGGTTAGAGGGGCCCGCACGGATTGCGGCGCACGCGGCACTGAGGGTGGAGCGCGCGGGGTGGGCGCGGGCGCTGCCGAAGTGCGGGAGGCACCCGGCAGGCCGGGGAACGCTTCCACGGACATGAGTGGCGGGGGCGGAGGGCGGACGGCGGTCGAAGGCGCCCTAGGCACCTGTCTCGCCTGTCGGGGACGTTGTGTGCGTGGCGCGCGGGGACAGCCGCGATAGTTCGCGGGGTGACCCGCGTTACCGCACAGTACGCAACTGGGAGGTTCGGGAGTGCCAGGAGTGCGTGTGCACTCCTTCGTGGGGTGGTCATCCAGGCACTTGACGCAACTGGGGCGGAGGTGACAATTCCTCGCCGAGTGACCATAACACTGACAGTTATGGCACTGCGATGGGGTATGGGTCTTACGTGGGGGCTCGACGGTGATACTGTTAAGATCACACACAGAGGTGAGGTTAAAAATGGCCTTGCCCTCCTGAGTGCGGTCGAGGAGGACTAAGACCATGTTGTACGGGGCGCGGGTGCGTGGGTGGTACATCCGATGTACCTCACGCACGGGGAAGTTTTTCTCCTTAAGGGAGAGGGTGACGTCATCAACCGAGATTTCGGCCGGGACGCGACGGAGTACTACCTGGAGGAGGCGTTCCTCCTCGAGTGCGAATGTGAAGTAAGCTAACTTCGATTCCCTTAGGAATTTTGTTAGCGCACGATGATCGGTAGAGGTGGGGCATTTTACTTGGATGCCCGTCGGAGTATTAAGGGCGAACGTGTAATTAATTTTGAGGGATTTCAATCTATTCGAGATCGAAGTCCACTGGGACTTGTTTTGGATAGTAACTGGCGGTGGGGGGCGCGGTTTCCTGACTGCGGAACCCGTAGATTGGGAAGCTGCGACAGAGATGGAGCTAGGTCCACCTACGCGTGGTTTCAAGACTGCTGATGTGACCGGCGCTGGCACCCGGGCGCCATCTATGTTGACTAGCTTTTCGGGGCGTGCGGAACCCGAGTCAGAGTCCGACGAACGCGAGTTTCGACGTTTAATATACGGGATGGTTTTAAAACCGTCACTATCTGTGTTTTGCGCTGAAGGCGCGGGAATCGTGGACACGTCACCGGTCGCGGGCGGCTCGGCGGATGCCGCCACATCACGCTCCATCTCGGAAGCGGTCTCCGAGCTGGGTATGTACTTATAACAGAGTGTGTGCTGGCTGAGTCTAACATAAATTTTCCATCTATCTCGGGTATATATATGTAAGGGAGTTTACGAGAGCTATCGTAAATTACTTGTATTCTCTTGGTATCTTTTTGCGTTATATTTATGTGAAAATTTTGAGTTTCATCTTCTTCAGTATTATCAATAATAGGACGAGGTGTTATGTCCTCTGAAAGATCTGTGTAACAATTTTCGTATGAGTCGACTGGATATTGATAATTATCGTAATGGCATGCATTGTGATATACATTGTTATATTGAGGACCAAACTCACCTTCATCGTTCGTATAGAGCTCATTAACAGGTCGCTTAACCGGTGCGGTACGCATGCTGATATCGTTTGAATGGGTTGATCGTTGGGGTTGTGGTGATTTATAACCAAATTGACCGGCTTGCGGACTAAAACCAAATTGTGTGTTATTATTACCTGGGGCGATTTATACCCAAATTGTCCCGCCTGAGGTCGAAAACCAAATTGTTGTGGCTGCGGTGCACAATCACCAAATTGCTGTGTTTGTGGTGGTCAGTATCCGAATTGTTGCGTTTGTGGTGGTCGGTACCCGACTTGCTGTGAATGTGGTGGTCGGTATCCGAATTGCTGCGGATGTGGTGATTGGTAGCCGAATTGCTGCGACTGTTGCGGTTGGTAGCCGAATTGGCCTACTTGAGGGTGAAATCCGAAGTGCTGATGTGGCTTATTTACTAATGGAGGCTGAGCTAAATTATTACCCACTTGTCTGTTGTGATCAGTCACTAGGTTTCTGAAGGGTTGTGGTGGAGTAGACCTAAATACTAATTATTGTGGTGGGGGTTGTGGGCGATGTTGAAGCATTTTAGATCTTAAATTATATTGTTCCTGGAAATTTACTTCTTCTAAAACATGCGACAAACATCTTCTAACGTTTGGGGATTTTTGAGCCTAATTATTCTTACAATATGTTCCGGTAAATTATAGAGAAATATGTTTAACGAGGTATTATTATAAATTATCTTTTTAGCTTCTATTATTTCTGTTCAGTATTCGGTACTCCTTGTTGGTTAGGTTGTTTTAATAATGCAAAATCACAAGCCTAACTGACAGGACCGACGGAAGTACCGGAGAAACGTCGACATTAACATCGATGCAACATCACTGGGCACATCCCTAGTCGACATGCAAAACGGTCGAATTTAAAACGGACATGACATTACGCGTCTAAGTGTTCGACTGCAAGCAGTAAAGTTAAGTGTCTCAGCGCCGCGCGCCTTAATTAATGTGTTAATAAGTGCTGGAGACTTCGTAAGGCCCCATCACGTTAACGGAACTACTAAAGGGAACCTGGACGTTCCAGAAGACCGGTAAGTGGTTTTTACATTATTCATCGCAGACCTTTTCTAGCTTGGGATACACGAATACTGAGTATAATCGTAATCATCCTTGGTCCTTCGAAGGCACGTAGCCAACCAGCCTGTCAGTAGGTCTCATAAAACCTACATTTTTTGGCCCTCGAGTCGGATTTTTGAAATTTAAATTCATACATTTTTCTGCTCTAATACAATATTAAAAATAGTAAACTTCATATTAGTAACCTATTTAAAGTGTTATTAACGTTTATTTAACACTATACAATAGTAATTATTAATTTTACATCGTCATTTCGAATATATATATTTGGGGGGTATTTGAGAAACAAATATGGTCGAAGCAACGAACATCGCTATGTTAGAATTGAAACGTAAAACGTTGAATTTTAAAAGGGAATATCTTTTTAATAAGGCTCAACGACTGTATGACCTTTCCAGAACAGTTAAGGACGATTTAAGCAAAATACAAAATTTTCTAACACAGTTTACGGAATTAGAAGGTGTTCGAACAAAATTTGAGAATACAATAATGGAATTGTATGAAACAAATTTGCAGCTTAAACCTAATATCAATTTATCCACATCAGAATTAGATGCATTTGACGAGTTATACCATAGTTGTAACTTAACCGCTCAAAAATTGAAAAGTAAACAAGGCGACTTGCATCACACTGCAGAGCGCAGTGAGGAAGTCAGGCCTTCACTTCCTAAAATTACATTATTTGAATTTGATGGTCATATTGAAAACTGGACGACATTTTATGATACATTCTATTCACTCGTTCATAGCCGAGACTTTGCAGAAATCGATAAGTTTCATTATTTATTATCCTGTGTTAAAGGAACAGCGCTTAATATCGTAAAAAAATTACCGATTACCGCTGCAAATTACTCGTTAGTCTGGCAGAGTTTATTAGATAAATATCAAGATAATAGGATACTCGCTGGGAGGTATATTGATAAAATGTTAAATTTTACACCGTTACAAAAAACCACAACTAATAATCTTACTTTATTTATTGAAACATTTGATTATTCACTGAAGGCTATTCAAGCTTTAAAAATAGACAATCTTGAGGATTTCTTGTTTTGCCATTTAGCGTTGAGGGGTCTAGATATATCTACCAGGAAATTATTTGAAGAAAATCGTGATCAAAAGAGTATTCCAACGTTCAGTGAATTAATAGATTTCGTAAATAATCAAATTAAAGTATTAGAACATA
>JACEII010000021.1:22858-46712 GCA_014332785.1 Antheraea mylitta
TGGTTGATCCGAGCTAACTATTTAGGAGATTTGATCCCGGGTAAATTAGTAGTGAATACCCATACCGCTTACGTAGCCTACGGCGGGAAAGAACACACTGTTCTGGAAATAGAGGTTAATATAATTCATACTTTATCCATATGATTTAATCTGGAAGTCAGCAAGTCCATTCACCACGTTGATCGACGTATATTCGAATCCTGCAACAAGTCGGAGTATTCGGTACCAAAGAACTCTAAATACCTAATTAGGTGTTCCTGGCAACGCACAAATAATAATAGTAAAGCTATTTAAGGTTAAATACTAAGATCTGGAAAGCACAAGAACTATATACATTTATAAACCTAATTATTTTTCTAATTAAAGGTATGTTGTGCTTCACCTGGCAAAGTAAAGTGGGTTGAAACTAGTTACGCTCACATCCCGCAGAATGCTATAGTGGGAGGTCACACTACTGCTGGAGAAAAATTGTATATCGGAAGGGTTAAGGAGCAAGGTTCACTTATACCCGGAAAGGTAAGTTAAGCAAAGACCAGATTAGGCCCCCCTCAGTAGCTCCTTTCTCATTTTATAAATAAAATTTTATGCGTTGCTCTGTGTGGTTTAGCTATACAAATTAATATTGATATGTATAATATCAGTAATAACACCATATGCTTATTATTCACACACATACGCACGCACATGGATATACTATACGGATTTTGAAACTTCTTATACCAATAGAAAACGTTTCTTACGAACTCTGCCTTAACGATGAGAGAGAGAGATATGTCAAGGTCAAGAGCTTGATAATGACTACAAAAAAGTCAGCGATGGCATATGTCTAACTTCAAAGTTTTTTCTTATTATCAGAGCGCGACAACGTCCGCTGTGCCCGGTAGTAGTGTATAATTTAAATATAAACGTTTAAATAAAGAAAATACAGTAAATCTTTCGTATATCATGATTGCGCAAGTTTGTTTCTCCATTACGCTTACAAGGGTTTACTACTGAACCGGTCATTATGCAATGTTGTATACTCGTTATAAGGGAACATAAGGTATCTTTCATTTAGAGTATAAAGCACCATTCGTGGAGGATACATTAATTGTATATTAATGGAACTGTGAGTGTATATAAATACGCAAAACTAAACTAGTGTATTATATTTTTCTCGTCTGTTTGTCAATTGATTTTCATTATTATTCTGTATGTACCAGCATTAACAAATTTTGTACTAGTTATAATGGTAATGTAAAAAAATGTAAATAGTCTTTTTCCATACGATTGTCAAGATTATATGTATAAAGCTTGATAGATATTATGCTAGTGCCCGCGTGCACTAGTCGCAGTACGGAATTAAAACCGCAACGGAAAAAAAACCGCAATAGAGGACACGCGCACTGGAGCAGAATTTCCAGAACAATCTAAGAGCTAGTGAATGTCAGATTTTTGTTGTTTTATATTTATTATATGTTTATTTATTTTGATTTAATATTTTTAATGTCTCTTGACAAAACCCTCGAATATCTCTGTAAAAATTTACTACACTTATTAAGTTAATTGACTGATCTTACTCTTCTACGGTTCAATAGTTTATTTTGAATATATTCTGGTAACATTTTTTTATTTTGTCGTTTCAGGTACAACCAAGTCTGAAAGCGATGTACATTTCCTACGGTGGGGAAGAGATACTTTTTAGATTTTATGAAATTCTTTGTACAGTGTGATAATTTTTTATTTTAACTTAATAAATTGTTTTAATATTTCTTGATGTGTTATTATTACATGTTGTTCATACATATTAATCGATATCCTCATCAATTATGAGTCTATTTTAATGCTTTTTTTTAAATTTGAATTAGTTATACTCAGTTATTTTATATTTATATTTGAGGAAACATTCAACCCCTAATGCCCGGTTTTCTTTTACACGGCTTACATTTCTCAGTTCAATAACCGTACTATAAACCTCCTCCTGAAACTTAACAGGTCAATCTGGGCGTTTATCTTTTCGATAAATTTCTTTGATGTTTTAAATAGTTTTTAATATATTGACAATAACATGTCATTGCCGAACAACTAACGAATTGATAAGTTTTGTATCTAAAATAAAGAAATTTAAAGGTATAAAATAAACTGTAACCATCTACCAATCTCCAAAGAGTTTTTTTAACATAATGTTATCACTGTAAATTATGTATTAAAAAAAACTCCAATTTTTAATACTCTCTCTTAAAAGGAGCCATCTAGTGATTATCAAGGAACTAGTTATGGGTTTCATAATTATTTAGCAACTCGTTGTGTACTCAGAAACGTATTGACAGATTATGTTATGGATAACTTTATTGAGTCAATAATTAATGACAGTTTAACCGAGTACCTCAGAAACCGGGCATAAGAAGTGAAATACTGCTTATTTAATTTTCACTCACTACAAAGTGAAAAGGTTCCGTATTTTTGTGTGTTCTAAACCGATTTCATTGATTTTATTTGAATTACTTATACTTGAAGGTATGAAAAAAATTGAGGCAGTCATAAGGACTACCAACGAAAGTGAAAACTCATCACAATAGAATAATTGTGTTCTGTTTTGAATTTTTAAATTAATTACAATTGGAATTACTCAAGTTTCATAATTTATAAATTAAAATTGTTAGTCGGCGACGAGTCGGTAAAATGCGCCGATTATTCGACTTCTTACTTATTATGTATCTCCCAGTAAAAAGGTGTAAAAAGAATAAAATTCAATTTAAACCTTGGCAGTTTATTAATATTTCTATTTTATAATTAGGCTTTTAAGTCAAATTATTAACTGTAAATAAAAGTAACCTTTCCTTGGCTGATCAGTTTCAAAAAATATTTGCTTGAAATAAAATATGTCTATGATATTTATAAAATATAAAAATTTTTACAAAAAAAAATTGAACAGACTTCGATATCAAAAATTTATAAAGCACTGAATATTGAAAAATAAAAAACTTGAGAGGTGTCAAGGGACACCCGGATGGAACGAAGTTCCTTTCGATTAATTAGTGAAGGAATTGTAATAACCGGAACTTGTGCAGAAACACTGTCAGGATTCATTATTATTATTTTTTTTTATTATTACAAGAAACCTGTATACACTCAACAAAAATAATCGTCGCGACACCACACTGTTCAATGCGAAATAGAAATGAAAATATCTGGCTTGCTTTCTATAAGAGAGAGAGAGATAAAGAGAGAGAGACAGACAGAGAAACATGTGACACCGCACAGCTTACAATAGCTTACTCTAGCAAAAAGTGTCGTGACAACTTTTCGTAAGAATTTTTTCCGTCTAGCTCTCTTTCACAACGCGCGATAAGGAACTTCGTTCCAAAAAATATATTATTAAATTAACCAAATTAAATAAAATACATGAATATTTTTTTTTTTCGAAATGTTTACTCTATTGACCCACCAAGGTCTTAACAGCTTCATCGGACTACAGGAATATTTTCGCTACCTAGAGATATTTTGGAAGTCGGTGCCAAATTTATATGGGATCACCTTGGAGTATAGCCGAATAATACAAAAAAAGAATCATAAAAATCGGTTCACAATTGACGGAGATATCGATGAACATACAAAAAAAAAATACATACAACCGAACATAGAACCTCCTCCTTTTTCGAAGTCGGTTAAAAATAGTTTTTAATTACCATACAAATAACATCTTTTTATCTTGAATAATTGTTTTTAATAAGCCTTTTTATCTATGTAAAGGATTGAAAATATGTATTAACAAAATAAGTCATATTGAAATAAGTTTGCGTTATGCACAGTAAATAAATATATCGAAAATACCAAAACATTAACCGCTTCATGAGGGCAAAAAAAATAGTAAGATAAAAAGAAATCAAAACACGAGACTTTCTTTTTGATGTTTAATTTTTAATAGAGTTCTTTGATTCACGGAGTTGAATAGTAACTACATTATCTTTATACAATTATTTTTATTTATTTAGACATTTATGAGATAAAATTAGTATTTAATTAACATTACTTCTTTTTATCTTGAATAAATGTTTACAATAATTTATTTTTATTCAAATAAAAGAATTGAAAAAAAAAAACTTCATATAATGAGTTTGCATTATGCACAGTAAAAAAACATGTCGAGATGTCTCAAACATTAACCGCTTCATGAAAGCAAAAAAAAGATAGTAAGGTGAAAAAAAATCCATACACGAGACATTCTTTCTTACATGTTTAAATTTTAATCGAATTCTATGATTTACTGTAATGAACAGTAACAGTATTATCCTTACACAATATTTTTTTTGCAAAAAATAATCGCTCTGACCCGAACAAAAACAAAAAAAATGCAAAGTAAATAATGAAACCATGTTTCGACAGGCACGCAGGCGGCGGTTACGACTTACGCTTGAAATAGCTATAGTCGAAGTGTCACGGATATCGAAAGTTCCAACCTTCAGGAGGTGTCATTATGATATTATATTGTAGTTCACCATACATAAATGCTTTTTTTATATCTAACTGAATGATTTCATATTTATGTGACACAACTAAAGATGACAGTACTGACAGTCGATGAAAAAGTTTCTTCATAGTCTATACCTTTTATTTGGGTGTTTTGGGGCGTGGTCAATGTAATATGTATTATAAAATCAAATACTGACTTTGCAACCGAAACTTTTAATGTCCACTTTTGTCGAGGAAAAATTTGTATCGTTTTGATGACAACGAATATGTGGCTGTTTTTTTTCTAAAAGGCCAGAGACAATTTTAATGGCCAGCACGCTACACCACCCCCCTACGGAGTAAAGAAAGCCCAGTATAAAAACATTTACAAAGTATGACGTTATACAAATATTTACATTAATATAAAAAGTAAAGACAAAGTTATAAAGAATTGATATAAAAAAAAAAATCAAGTTACAACAGTCTTAAATGTCCAAAGTAAGCGTTTTGCCGTCACTTGACCGTTCAAGAACCTGATAAGGTCCAGTATAAGGCGGCTGAAGAGGGCGTCGAACAGCGTCATCACGCAAGTATACATGCGTAGCTGTTGATATGTCCTTGAATAAGAAAGACTTTTGATTACCATGGCGAGATGCCGGTACTGGTCGAATGTTCGACATATGTTTACGCATCCTAACAACCAAATCAGCTGGATCTTCACCAATAGGGTTCTGTGGTGCAACAAGTAGTTCACCTGGGAGCCTCAATGTTTCACCGTACATGAGCTCGGCGGCTGTACACTTGAGGTCCTCTTTAAAAGCGGAGCGCATGCCTAAAAGTACAAACGGTAGAGCGTTCAACCAGGACTGTTCATGACACATTAAAGAGTCCTTAAGTTGTCTGTGTACGCGCTCTATCATACCATTTGCCTGTGGGTGATATGCGGTTGTCCTTCGCCGTGTAGTGGCAAAAGTGATGAGCAGTCTGCGGAATATGTCAGACTCAAATTGAGTACCCTGGTCGGTCGTGATACAGAGTGGTATGCCAAATCTAGAGATCCACTTGAGAGCGTGCTAAGGTTTCATACTCTTGCTCTAATGAAATTGCCTCAATTCGTGACATGGCATCAGCAATAAGGTTTTCAGAACCTTTAATGTACTGAATGTCAGTTGTGAATTGACTGATGAAAGATAGTTGGTTCAGCTGTGCAGGAGGAAGCTTCTCTCGTCTTTGTACAAAAGCGTATAACAAAGGTTTGTGGTCAGTGAAAATGGTTGGATTGCTAACTTCTAAAATATAACGAAAGTGTTGTACACTTTCGTATATTGCTAATAGCTCTCGGTAATAAGCAGGCCACTGTGATTGCTTGGAAGTCAACTTTTTACTGAAAAAAGCTAAAGGATGCCATTGACCATTGACTTGTTGCTGCAAACACGATCCCACGTGAATGCTGGAAGCATCTGTGAACAGACCGAGAGGTGCATCGTTAATTGGATGTTGAAGTAAAGTTGCCTTTGATAGACTAGTTTTACATGCTTCAAAATGCTCTAACAGCTTGGGCGTCCATAAAAATGGTTTTGTGCCTTTACTGTTGGTAGCGACTACTGCGTCAATGAGTGGTGCTTGAAACTGTGCAGCATGAGGTATGAACCGGCGATAAAAATTCAACATACCGAGAAAACGTCGTACACCTTGGATAGTTTTAGGAGGTGAATAATTTAGTAAAGCTTGTACTCGATCCTGAGGAGGGCGAGTTCCTTCTGAGTTAATGGTGTGACCTAGAAAAACTACTTCGTGGGCACCAAACACACATTTTGATGCGTTCACTATGACGCCATAATCTTGTAGGCGTTTGAATAAGATTCTGAGATGGTCTTTGTGCAGAGATTCGGTCTCAGAAAATACGAGGATATCGTCCACGTAAGGGAAAACAAAATCTAATCCCTGTGTGACCTCATCAATAAATCTTTGGAATGTTTGTCCAGCATTGCGTAAACCAAAGGTCATATAGGGGAATTCGAAGAGGCCAAATGGTGTAACAATGGCGGTCTTCGGAATATCCTCATGGTATACTGGAATCTGATGGTACGCCTTTACCAGGTCGATGGTACTGAAAATTTTCGAACCTGCTAGATTGTGGCTGAAATCGTTGATATGTCGAACAGGATAACGGTCAGGTATGGTGCGCGCGTTTAAAGCGCGATAATCACCGCAAGGACGCCAAGATAAGTCTTTCTTGACCGTCATATGAAACGGAGAAGACCAAGCACTTTGAGAGGGGCGGGCAATGCCGTTCCGTACCATGCTTTCAAATTCGCTCTTAGCAGCAGTAAGTTTCTGAGGAGCTAACCGACGAGGTCGACATGATACTGGAGGCCCGTCTGTAGTCCGGATATGGTGGACTGTGTTGTGCTTATGAAAGCGAGGAAGACCGGGAGGTCGGAAAATGTCTGGAAATTCGGCAAGCACTTGTGCAAATGCAGAATCTGAGGGACCTATTGCCTTAACGCTAGAATGCTCAATAACGGCTGTGGAAGCGTTTGCTGACAGACCAGTCTTACCATCCTCTATCCTCTTGTTGTGACAGTTTGGCAAAAGATGGTAGTGTGCCAAAAAATCTGCGCCAATAATGGCAGTACTGACATCTGCGACTACAAATTCCCAACAAAAATCACGGCGTAGTCCCAAGTCGATTCGGAGAGTGACGGTACCAAAAGTTTTAATTGAGCTGCCGTTAGCGGCACTGAGCTCCCAGTTAGACGGGTTTCTTTTTTCTCGTAACCAGCTATAAGGGAAACAGCATAGGTCAGACCCCGTATCGACTAGGAACCGGTGCTTCGTGATCCTGTCAGTAACAAATAAGCGACGGTTATTATTTTCCAATAAACGGCAATCCGTGCCCGCCGTTACTGATTGCTGCTTGAGTTTTTGCTCACTCCGATTACAAGGAGGAGTACATTTCTTGGCTTGCCTACCAAATTTCGTGTGATACCAACATCGTAGCGCAGGTGAATGGTGTCGTCTTCTGCTGGTCGAAATAGAGCGGCTACTGGATACACGGTGCTGTTGGCTTTTTAGTGATGCTATTTCATGTGTAAGTTGCTGCACCATCTCTTTAAGCGTAGCCAATTGCGTTGCTGGTGAGTCCATGTTGAGGACGGTTGATGGTTCCAGCTGAGATACAGTCCTCGTTCGTTTCCTTGTTGAGTTGTTGTGAGTTAACGTGTTTACTGCACGTTCAGTAAAGGAAAGATCTCACCGTTGTGTTTGAAGTGGATGAGTCACGGGTCATGCAGGGGTCCTTTCCTCTGCGTAGTTGGCCGTCGTGAAATTTGTCGGTGCAGTGTAGAAGTCACCGTTGTATAGGGCCTCGCCGTTCGGTTGTGAAAATTGTGATTGCTCGAGAATGTTTGAGCGTCAATCACATGCGTCGGAGGTCACCAATTTTGGGGCGTGTTCAATGTAATATGTATTATAAAATCAAACACTGACTTTGCAACCGAAACTTTTAATGTCCACTTTTGTCGAGAAAAAATTTGTATCTTTTTGATGACAAAGAATATGTCGCTGTTTTTTTTCTAAAAGGCTAGAGACAATTTTAATGGCCAGCACGCTACAGGTGTATCCTTTTGCACAGAGTCTGGACTTGAAGTGTCGACCAGTTGGTTGATCTTTAATATACGGAAGATCCATTTGCAACCAATGACCTTAGTACCTGGAGGCCTTGTAACCAATATCCAAGTTCCACTTTTTTCATGGGCCTCAAGTTCTTCTGCAATGACTTCTTCCATTTTTCAGAATTTGGACCATTAATTACTTTTTCATGTGTATCAGGTATCTGATGAGGGAATTGGTACTCATCATAACAAAGGTAAGTTTGTTTCTTACTCTTATTATTCTTTTTTCTAAGTCTTAATGTCATGTTTCTTTTAGGATAAATATTAACAATGTCTTTAGGTAATTAATCACTATCAACATCTTCTTTACTCTCAATAGAATTATATGAACTATCTGAGTTGTATGATTCTTTCGCGATTATATCAGTTATCTCATTTATTCTTAAATTTTCTGTTTCAGACAGCTCCAGGGAAGCATAAATTCTTCTCATAGTGGATTCCAGGAATATAGCATCTCTACTTTTAATGACAATTTTTGTGTTAGGTTTTATAAATCTATAACCTTTATTATTATCATACTAACCTATAAATATCTTTTTATATGCTTTTGGATTCCACTTCTTACGCTTTTCTTTTGGAAGGTGAACCATTGCCAACCAAATACTTTCATGTATGTAACATTTAGCTTGTGACCAGACCATAGCTCTTCAGGAGTTTTAAATGACAGTGATTCCGTTGGAGATCTATTTATGATGTAGGCAGCTATTTTTATTACTTCTGCCCAGTAAAGTTTTTCCAAACAAGCATTTAAAAGTATGCATTTTGCTTTTTCGACCAATGTTCGATTAAAACGTTCAGCAGCCCCATTTCGTTCAGGTGTATATGGTGCTGTAGTCTGATGTATAATTCCACAGTCTTTCAAATATTCAGAAAATGATTTATTCACATATTCAAAGCCGTTGTCAGTTCTGAGAATTTTAATCTGACAACCAAACTGATTTTC
The DNA here is from genome assembly GCA_014332785.1 of Antheraea mylitta. NCBI lineage: Eukaryota > Metazoa > Arthropoda > Insecta > Lepidoptera > Saturniidae > Antheraea > Antheraea mylitta. Next base: position 31,910 of record JACEII010000021.1, read on the forward strand.
AACCTTATATTTAAATTCTTTGAAGTGGTTTAAAACTTCAAATTTATACTTCAACCTGTATACAGAAACTTTCTTTGAATAGTCATCCAGAAAGGTTAGGAAATACTTGGCTCCCCCGAGTGATTCAGTTTCCATGGCTTCGCAGAGGTCAGAGTGTACCAGTTCCAATAATTTTGTGGAATGTGAATTTTGACTTTTAAATGTTGACCATGATTGCTTAACCAGTAGGTAGGGTAAGCCGGTACATGTTGTTAATCTTTGCTGTTGTTGCCACAATAATATTTGCCTTGTAAAATTTTACTTGTCCACCGTTTTTAGTAATCTGATGTACAGATATTAAATTTACAGCAAGTGTAGGTATATACAGGGTATTTTGAAACAATATTTTATTTGACAAATGTTTACCATTTAATACTTCTAAGTTCACATCACCTGAGCTATTTAGGGTGTTTTATTGTTTCCAACTTTGATGTCTTTTATCGGTGGCAGCTTTTCATTTTGAATTAAGTTTTATTCTCTGGTCAAATGCATAGTAGCTCAAGAATCCACATACCAAGCAGAGCTATTATCGTTATCAGAATATACAACAAATGCAGCAGTATGCCATTTTGTTTGATAGTATACTTTATCTTTGGTTTTATTTTACAATCTGGACTTTTTTGTCCATATTTGTTGCATTGGTAGCATCTTGGACCTTTTGTAAACTTCTTCTTAACCAAGTGAGAATTATTTCGAAATTTGTTACAAATAGAGTTATTTTCATGGTCTTTTACTTCTTGGAACAATTTTGTTTTCACAGAGTCTGCACTTATTTTTATACCGGAACTTTCAATGGCGAGAATTATTGGTTTATAAATTTCAGGTAAACCAGAGTGCAACAGAGTGCCAAACCTATATTTCTTAATTTATGTGCTGTGGACAATATTTTATTCACGTATTCTTCTATATTCTGGCTTCCAGAGAGTGTGGTTGTACAGCGATCACGTAGGAGATGAAGTCGCCGTATAAGCCCAGAGTCGTTAAAGGCACGTGATAGGTTTTGCCATACCTCTTTTGCTGTGTATGATTCTTGAATATACACAAAATTTATAGGATCTACAAGTAATATAACCTTACTTTTAGCTTTAGTGTCTCTTTTTTCATCTATTAAATCATTTTGTGTATTTTCTATGCAGTCCTACAATTCCTCATGTTGAAGATACGTTTTCACAGCAAATCGCCATGTGGAACAGTTTTCTCGACCAGTTAAGAATTAAATTAATGCCAGAGAATTACTGCTTGTCATATTTATGCTTTTCAGTTCAGTTAAAGTTGGATTTTAAAAGTGACAAAGCACGTTTTCTTTTTTGTTTTGTTTACTTGTGAGGTTATTTTATTTTATACGAGTCCACATTCACTAACTTTTTATATGATTTACTTGCAAACACTATTTAACACCACTTACAGGCTTACTGGGCCTATGACCTGTGGATTCTATTTAATGAAAGGTTCAATAAAAGAAAAAGCGCACTCGTTTTAGCCATAAAGTGAGTTTTATAATTGAAAAGAATGTTGCTAGTTACATAACACTACAAAAAGTTCTTAATTTATTAACAACATACAACATCATTATTAGAGTCTATGTCACATAGCACCACCTCGTACATTTTTATGGTAATTGCATTTTTAATTATGTGAGACCCACAAACTTTATCTCTCTTATAATATTAATATAGATTTAGTACTGAACCAATCATTATACAATGTTGTATACTCGTTACAAGTGGTATAGGAGAGAACATACGATATATTTCATTGAGAATATAAAGTACTGTTCCTGAGGAATCACTTATATGTATCTACATTAACGAAACTATGAGTGTAATCGCATATAATAAATACGTAAATATAAAGTAGTTCATTTATATTTTCCTCGTACGTTTGTCAACGAATTTTCATAATTATTTTTAGTAGTATAACATTGACAAACAGAAGACTATGTTTATAAGTATATATATATATATACATATCAAATCCGGGTGTGCGTATTTTTTTTTAAACATGTCGATTAATTTTCAGTGTCAATTTTATTTCTGGTAGCTTACGATCTGTGATCAAAATTTTGATTTTTTTTCAACTTATTGGTCAATTTTTTTCATTATTTTTATTATTTCTAATGTGAAAACTGAAACCAAGTTTTTAACCTGCCGATTTCTCTCTACAGATTTTATTACTTATTAGGTTTGTTGGCAGGACAAGCTCTTAGTCTACTACGTTTCTATAGTTTTTTTACATGTATGCTGTTCACATTTTTTAATACATTTTATCGTTTCAGGTACAACCAAACCTGGAAGCCATGGTTATTCCCTACGATGGGATAGAGATACTTATTAAACATTATGAAATTCTTTGTACAGTCTAATTTTATTTATATTTTATTTCAATAAATTGCATTAAGATTTCTTAATTTGTTGTTATTAAATGTTGTTAGTAGTACATGTTAATCGATATCTTCATAAATTATGAACATATAAATGAAATATAATAATGAATGAATGAAAAATGAATAAAAAAATGAATATATAAATGATTTTTTTGTAATTAAATTATTTATACGCAGGGAGATAAGAGATGAGACTGAAGTGACTCAAAATCAATTTGGGTTTATGCCTGGACGTGCGACAACAGATGCCTTTTTCGCACTTGGGCAACTGTGCGAAAAATACAGACGAGTACATAAGAATTTACATATGGTATTTGTTGATCTGGAGAAGGCATATGATCGAGTACCGCGTGATGTTCTGTGGTGGGCTCTGAAAAAGAAAAGAGTGCCTGGGAAGTATATACAACTTATTCGTTGTATATACAGTCATGCCAAAACGCACGTTAGGTCAGCGGCTGGAGTTACCGATAATTTCAATGTGGCCGTAGGTTTGCACCAGAGTTCAGCTTTAAGCCCTTATTTATTCCTTCTTGTTATGGATGCGTTAACATCAGACATACAGGAGGAGACACCTTGGTGTATGCTGTTTGCTGATGATATTGTTCTTATCGGAGAACATGCTGCAGAGGTCCAGAGCAGGCTGGAAAAATGGCGAGAAAGACTGGAGAATGTTGGTTTGAAAATTAGTAGAACAAAAACTGAACATTTGTTTTGCGATTTCGTTGGTGCATCTAGTTTTTCTCCTATAGCCTTAAATGGTGTACCCTTACCAGCCTGCTCCAATTTTCGGTATCTCGGTTCATTGATACAAAACGACGGTGGCATTGATAAGGACGTGAGGAATAGGATAAATGTAGGATGGATGAAATGGCGAAATGTGTCTGGGGTAGCTTGTGATCCACGAATGCCTTTGAAACTTAAGGGGAAGGTTTATAAAACTATGATAAGACCGGTCACGCTGTATGCATCTGAGTGCTGGGCTTCGAAAGAGACGGATGAGAGAAAATTACATGTGGCAGAGATGCGAATGTTAAGGTGGATGTGTGGTGTAACTAGAATGGATAAGATTAAGAATGAATATATTATTGTAATAAAAATATGGTGTCTACCTCAGCAGCCGTACCCCACAGCAGAATACCGTAAGACATTATGCTATGGAAGTAAGTGAAGTAGACTAATCAAGCAGTGGCAATATCTGTAAGCTGGCGAATTTTCCGTATTGCGAATGCAGCAGAACTTAATCGAATCGCTCCGAACAAAGTCGCGGGCAAAGGCTAGTAAAATGTATAATGCATTGGATGATCTCAATACAAAATATCAATATTAGGTGTACACGGACCGCTATACTACACGTCGTTATTTTGATGAACGAAAACAACGGCGAAATCAGAAGTTTTTCTCCTGTAAAATCCCGACTTTATATAGGTATCAAGGATCTTTATATAACATCTTTATATGCGTAAATATACATATATAGTGAATATTGAACGCAAAATAAACATTTTAGGAATTACTAGGAAGCGTATAGGGTAATTCCGGGGGAGTTGGCCATAAGGGAGAGATGGCCAATGGAAATATTTCAAAGAATTACCCCTAGGTGAAACTATATTTAAATTTGTCCAAGCCGTGCGTCAGAACATGTGCAACGCATAACACCGGAGATCAGTACGTGATTTATGTTTAGCAATAGTTAAAATTTTTGTTGATTAGTTAAAATTGTTGTTGATTTCTTTATGTATATTATTATTTTTGCAATGGCCATCTTACCCGGAAGATTATGTGAGATGGCCACGCCTAGTCGGTATATGATGGCAATGTCATAATTTAAGGTATGTAGGGAAAAATCCAAAATCTGAAAGAGTTAAAGCCGATGGCGCATAAAATTAAAAGAAAAACGCAGATGGGACTAAAAATTAAAAAGGATCGAAAGCAGGAAAAACTTTTAATCGACATAAAATAAAAAAAGAAACCAGATTGATTCTACTCAATAAGCAATAAACACTAAATGTGATGGATTGGATAGTGGTGTAAACAAACAAGACGACAACTACATCGGGTGAGGAGACAATCACTATGAAAGAAAAGAACATGAAGACTGGCCTCAGTATCAAAAAGTTAGGTACTCGCCATCTTTCCCGTAATCCTATGGCTATCACACCCGGATACCCTAGAAGAGATGGCCTATTACTTTTTTTTAAACAAATTTTCAATGTCAAATCTCGTGAATATTAGGTATTTGTGGTGGTCACGTTAAAAGTTTAATTATGAACCAAAATAAATACAGAAGCAATCACAGTTTTATTCTGCGGGATCAATGAAAAAAGTATGGCCAAATCCCCTGACTTACCCTATATATTTCGGATTAGTGCCAAAAATGATTCACTCAATTTAGCACCGCCAAATGACGCTATGGCTATTCAGAAGAGCAATAGGTGAATCAACGTTTCCTGTCCAGTAATTTAAGCAATGTTCAATTGACGCAACTATCAGAACGACGGAGATTTGTCAACAATACCGCCCGGCGCATGATATTACTTAGAAGAACGTTGTCTATTTAACTAAATTTGACATATACTATTCACACTGTATTTTTTGATGTGAAACGTCTATAGATGGAGGGTAAACCTGATTGTTGGCGTGGCGACGTAAAACACGAACATTGCACCATTAAAGAAATACTCAAAAACATTTGCAACCCTATCTTGTAGGCCACTTGTTCTACTAGTCTTAGGCGGCACGCGCCGACGATTTAGCGCCCTTTGATAAATGTCGCCAAATACACCGCGCCAGTGCCTCTTTGAATTTTTGTATTTAATAAAAATGAATATTTATGTGATAAAATAAATTCATGACATAACTGATTCCTTTCATAATTTGTTCTTTTATGCAAATAACTTGTACAAAACATTTTTAATGTTTCACACCTGCCAGGCGTCCCGTGACGGTTCAATTTTTTTATTATAAAATAGAACAGGAGTCCGTTATAAAGAGACTTTCGTTATTTTATAAAAGCGGAAAGTTTATCAAGGTATGCCCCAAGACATGTGGGATCAATGGTCTACTATGAACTTTATATTATAGTAATTTTGTCAGGTAAGAAGTAAATAAGACATCAACCTAAATTCGTTAGATGGAAAAAATCCATCTGTTTTTTTTTATAGTATTACAATATAATCTAACATATTGCCAGACAATCATGGCCCCTCGCCTTTAAATAGGGTTAAAATACAAGTTGTAAAAATTGAAATATTTATCATCATTACATAGTATAAAACAAAGTCCCCTACCACGTTTATCTGTCTGTATATTCGCGATAAACTCAAAAACTACTGAAAGACATTTCATGTGGTTTTCACCAGTAAATAAAGTGATTCATGAGGAAGATCGATGTGTAATTTGTCAACGTTTTTTTAATGTCAGGGCGAGAAAGCATCCGCCGGGCCCGTTAGTAGAATATAATGGGCATAGCTAGGAATATCTGTTAAATGAATCTGTGGCATTATTTGTATTTATTTATTAATATTGAATATTATGCAGTGGACATTAAAGTTTGATGCGTTTAATTCATTACGTAAATTAGCTTTTGCTGCCAACTTGACTCGCGTTAATATATAATTAATCTATCTCTAGTTAATAGTAGCTTTTTTTGCGATACTCTGACCTATAATAATATGGAGATGAATCACTTTGCAATGTTGCAGACTGTACGTCATCATTCAATAACATTGAATTCGGAGAGGGGAGCAACGCGGCGAGGTGCGGCTTGCGGTTCATTCAGCGATGATTATTGTAATTCGGCTATCGCATCCATTTCATTTCAACGTAATTTGACGAACTCATAGCTTGTGTCGACTAGTATCAAAATTCAAAATAAATACCAGTGTTGCATAATCTATAAAAAACATGTCTGGAAATAGTAAGTACTGAATTATTCAATACAATATAGTTACTATTTTTGTATTATTTAAAATATTTTAGTGTAAATTGATAAGAATTAAGAATCGAAATACAATCCACGAAAAGTATGTCTTGTGCATACAAACATTCGACCTTAACATGTAACAACTATTTAAAAGTCGTCCTTGCCTAATGAAACTTTTAGCTGCGACTAGTTCAGTTCGTGAACTTATTATCTTCAAATTTGTCGTGAATACTTCTTTTATTACATCGACGATCTAATGGGCCTTATTACTCTTTGTGAATGACTTTCATGTCCAAGACGTTGCGTGGCATAATAGTATGTAGTCGTTGCTCACATTCTGAATGTATATGTAAAACAAAAACATATACTTTTATAACTCACAGATAATAGTTATAATAAGCGGACATCTATAGCTATACATAAAATAAAAATGGAGTGTCTGTATATAATATAAAAATAAATTAAAAATTACTGATTGAATATGTAAGTATACAGGCTTTTGATAACAGAAATGTTATCAAATTTTTAATTTCTTATCTGTGTGTCTGTTTCTTCCGGGTAATCTCCAAATGGCTGGATCGATTTCGACGGAAAATTTAACTGGCGGATAGCTGAAATTACAGCGGGTTACTTAGGCTTCTCTAAATTAGAGTAGCTTTTAACCGCGGCTTCGTCAGGAATGCTAACTCCAAAATGGTTTGACCGATTTTCACTGAATTTCCATAGACAGATATCGGACATCATAAGAAGTAATTTAGTCTATTTTAATTTAGACTAGCTCTTAACTGTGGCTTCGCCCGTGCTATCTCCAAAACGGTTACATCGATCTTCAGGAGACTTTCACTGGCAGATAGAACACGTAATAAAAAATAATTCAATCTATTTTAATTTAGACTAGCTGTTAACCGTGGCTTCGCCCGCTGTGCTATCACCAAAACGGTTGAACCGATTTTCACGCGACTTTCACTGTCAGATAGCAAACCTTATAAAAAGCAATTGACGTTATTCTATTTTAAACTAGCTATTATCCGCGTGAAATTTAGCAAGATTCTTTATTTTTAATTAGGTAAATAATTATGAACTTATTGTTTACAATTCAACATTATAATTATTAGTAACTTTGATGATAAAAGAGGTCTACCTAATAAGATCTTAGACCATAAACGTATTACGTAAAGAGGTCCATAATATAATTTCTTACGGAACAGACAAGCGTTTATTATTTGTATTGTCACCAAATCGTAATATAATGGCAATGTATATTAAATAAATGTAAATCTTTATAATAATATTTTAAGTTATTGTTTCATTAGTTCCTTATATAGTGTGAGCACCAAGGTAGTCATAATGTTGCTGATGGTAAACCTCATTTGACACGCTGTTAGTATTTATATGTTTAATGTACAATTGTACGTGTTACTCTAATTGGTATGCGTGTTGTACATACAATTGTTTTTAAAAAACATATTTTTATTTATACTATTTTTTTTATTAAAATCTATCACGGATTTCGCTCCAGCATTTATTCTATCACTGCTATAAGAATAAATTACCCTAATAGAAATATAAATTGTGTAGTTGTTTTATTGTTGTAGTTGTTATGAATGTTGCTTTTTTATTTTAAGCATAAAATTATTATAGAAACCGCTCTCGATGGTTTTTACTTTCGGTCTATTGGTTGAAACTTGATATCCACAGTTAAATAACTATGATGTTATCACATAAAAGTTAAATACGTATTGAATACTTGCTTTATAAAAGTTTGGGTATTTAGTAGTAAATGCACCACGCTCGCCGAACGTTCGACATATTGCTCTTTTATCTCGCTTTGGTTAGGTTATGTTAGACTTGCGAAAGAGAATACCACGAGCTTACCCGATTAGGCATCCCACGGCAGCGGCTCAAGCCTAGGTTCGATCCCTCGGTAGGGAGCCCTTGAGTGCGTTGCTTGCGCGATACGGTGACACACATATATACATCACCGCTACAACACTACACGATCACCCAACACACGTGCACGCTTACACATGAAAATGGAAGGGTTTACTTTTTTTCCCTTATCGAACTGAAAAACTCTCAATTTTCCGATAATAAATATATGGAGGAGTTGTTGAGGCGCGTATGCTTGGTACACATATACGTTTCAACAACTCATACATATATGAATAGTTAGCTAAGGTAGGTCGCGATTTTGCATGCAACAGGCAACAGCCAAGCCGAGGTGTGCCGTGCACCCTTAAGCTGGCTGCCAAAATAAAATCGGCTGAGTGCCTTAAGCGCTCGCTTTAGTAGTCCGGTGAAGCTGTTAAGACCTTGTTGGGTCAATAGCGTAGACATTTCGAAAAAAAAAATTATAATAATAATACTACGCAGTGGTCGCCGAGCGTGATGCATTTAATACGTAAGTACCCAAACTTTTTAAGGTATTCAAAAAGTATTTAACTTTTTGTAATAACATGGCTAGACTCTTATTAAAATTTTTAGATAATTTCGTTTAATGCCTATTATAATGTTATCTTGTTATTCTTTCGACTGATTGTATTGCGAATAAGTTTTTCATAAATGTTATTGATAAGTTTGACATTTGATCCATACCGCACTGATATATGTAATTCGGTGAAGCTGTTAAGATCTTGCTAGGTCAATAGCGTAGTCAGTTCAAAAAAAAAAGGGTAACGGTCTGATATAAATAGACGAGTATTTCTGAAAAGAGAATAGGCGACAGTGAAACGATTCGGTGAAACTTATTACCTAAAGAGATCAGCAGAACAATTGACTTTCCTTGAAAAGCAAATTAGTCATTTATTAATTTAAATTCATAGTTTCGAGGATCTGCACGTTGATCATATAATAAAAATAAGTGTTTGAATCACGGCTAACTGTTGTTTTTAGTTTTTTTTTTTTTTTAGTACCTACCACGATTCACCCGAGAATAAGATTATAGATAAAAAAGATATACAGATATACATTCAGATGTTTTAACTAATTACTATTTTTGATGTGAAACATCTATAGGCGAGGGTAAACCTGACTGTTGGCGTGGCGATGCAAAACATGAACTTTGCACTATTAACGAAACATTTAAAAACATTTGCAACCCTATCTGTATAACCATAAGATTCAAATAGTTTTATCGGCCACTCGTTCTACTAGTCTTACGCGGCCCTTTGATTTAGTCCGGTGAAGCTGTTAAGACCTTGCTGGGTCAATAGCGTAGTCATTTCGAAAAAAAAAAGCGGCCTTTGATAAATGCCGCCAGACATACCGCGCCTGCAACTAGTTGAATTTATGTATTTCTTAAAAATGAATATTTATGTGTTAAAATAAGTAATTAGTTTTTATTCAATGGAAGAAATTTGTAATGCTTTATCTTTTCATTATGCCATATCTGAATCCTGTCGTAATGATCTTTTATGCATATAACTTATACAAAACAATTTCGATGTTTCACATCTGCCATACGCGGCATCCCATGACACAGCTACTTTAATATAAAGTTTTTAAAGCTTAAAGAAGCTACAATTTTGACAAGCACTGCGCGTTCAGCTATGTGTATCTTCTTACCGTAAATAAGTGGAGTTAGCGGTGTCGGTTAGGTCTATGAATATTCCTCAGTACATAAAACATATAGTAGTCCGGTGAAGCTGTTAAGACCTTGCTGGGTCAATAGCGTAGTCAGTTCGAAAAAAACATATATATAGATGAGAAACAATAAAGATGGACTTGCTAGTATCAGCCCGTATTTATATATTTCAAGAGCTGCGCTAATTCGTATTAAACTAATTATATCTTTGTAACTAATGATGCTGTCCATTACATAACATTACGTCGTCGGCTGAATTGATTTAATATCTTTATCTAGACGATGATTAAAAAAACCTATATTGCATTTACAGGTGTAATTGAATGGGTACCGAATAATCCCTTTGATGCGCCGTACAGTCTAGGAGACCGTGCCGTGGTCGGGGGGCACGAAGCGGGAGAAGGAGGTCCGCTTTGGGTAATACGAGCTAGATTTCAAGGAGACTTGGTCCCGGGTAAACTCGCTGTGAAACGCCGAGCCGCTTACGTACCCTGGGGTGGGAAAGAAAACACTGTTCTTGAAATTGAGGTATCTATAATTTATATTTTATTCGTAGTGTCGTATATGATAGTCAATTAGTATGTATTACGTATGTAGGTATATCTAGATAAACTTTATCAAAGAAGCCACGCAGTGCAGTTTTATTAACGATCTATAAATACAAGACATAGGAATTTTAAAGCGATGATTGCTCATTGACTGGTTAAAAGCTAACCATGAAACCCAGTTAGGTGTTCCTGGTAGCGGACATGATAATAAGCGTATTAGTATAACAATTTAGGGTGTTTACAGAAAATTACATAATAGGTTCTTATACTCCCCTTATATTGTGTTAAACTTCCCAAATATTAGCTCACATTTGTGTTCTCGGACCATAGCGAGACTCCTTTAATATATATGATATATTATTTTTTGAATTGTGTATACTATTACACACAATAGATTTCATCAATGAGTAATTCGAATATTATTAAAAACTATTTAAATGTTCGTACAGTCACATCCTGTGCAGCACGTTATGTTACAAATACACTGATTTCATTGGTGGATCACAGTTGATAATTATTTTGGTACTTAATTTTAGTATGTTCCCCACATTCTTTTATACATCTGTGTGGAAGACTACAATCTCTGCGTTAAATTTAGTTTCAATATGTGACGATAATTGAATTATTTTTTTCTAATTCTTAATTAATTTACTTGAGTAACTTTTGTATATTTATTTCGTGGTTCCAATACAGCTCTAATGGCTTGGATCAACTTTTAAAATTTAAATAAGATTTTTGTTTTTGAGTTTATCTATAAAGTTATCTAAACTGACATAACACGATTTTAAACAAAAAAATATCTCTTTATAATAAATTATTAAAGTCCATGTCACATAGCACCACCTCGTAAATTTTTATGGTACTTGCATTTTTGCCAATGCATGATGGCCTACTACTACCTCATAATTTTGTGAGATGATATGAAAGACATTATATGAATACGAACATATTAAACTTACATCCAATAGTAATAACCACAGCAAAGTTATCCAACAACAGTATAATTCACAAACCGTGTCCAATATATGTATATTGTGTAAACTCTTCAGCCACAGAATTTGCTTACAAACACGTGAGTTCTTTTCATAAATTAATAATCATGATCACGTTCAAAGTTGATATTACGTGGCCGTGGTGTACTACGGAATTCCATTTGAAAGAAATTAATTTGTAATTCTGATCCATTTTATGATATTTATAATGTTTCTAATTATAGGTATGTTGTGCTTCACCTGCGAAAATAAAATGGGTCCAAACTCAAAACGATGATATCCCTATTAACGCTGTAGTGGGAGGTTACACTCATACTGGAGAAAAGTTGTACGTCGGAAGGGTTGAAATAGAAGATACACTGACACCAGGAAAGGTAAATTAAACACGGTTCTATGAAGATCAGGTGTTTCCAAAATCTGATGGTAATAAATATTGCTAATTTATAAATTGTAATGTGCCTGCGACCTCGTCCGCGTAGAATTTTTTTTCTCGGACTTGCTACGCTATTGACCTTACAAGGTCTTAACAGCTTCAACGGACTACTGGTCAGCGTGGAACTTAATACAAATAACGGTGATTAATAAAACCATCTCAATATCCGTATGTTTTTATATGATTCTCGGGATACGACGTAATACTCAAAACAATAGTTAGCCTTTATGTTTTTTTTTTCTTTCCACTGCCTACGCGAACTAGGTAAAATCTAGAATTCAAGTGCAGTGACACCCGTAATTTCCAATTGTGAATACAAATAATTCAGGGACTCGTTCAAACACATATACAGTGGATTTCATTAATAACGACCTCGGTTGTAACGACTTTTTGGTTATAGCGACGTCAGACTGACGTCCCTTGAATATATATATATCCCTATAAAGCATACTTTCGTAAGAAATTAATTCGGTAATAGCGACTTTGGATATAGGGTCAATTTCGGGTATGGCGACTTGTTTTTATGAACCATTTATGACAGATTCCCAGAAATCCCTTACGGATATTGCTATTAAGTCGGCAAAGGCACAAAGACTCATTCATAAAACTATTAAGCTTTCTTATCCTTTGTTTAAATTCACAGTTAGTCTAGCAAATGCTTAGTTTGTATGTTCCTAAATACAAACAAAGCATTTGTTTGACCATCTGTGCTAAGTAGTCCTCTACTCAGCACGTGTACGAAGTTAATCTTATGAATCAGTTACGTAGCAATTTCCAGTGAGTGAAAAGTGTTTCTTAAGCTTGTAAATATGACTAGACGTACATTTACTGTTAAAGAAAAAGTGGATATAATTTCGAGACGGGAAAATGAAGAAAACAATGTCAATCTGTGTAAAAAATTTGGAGTTTCACATTCTACAATATCAACGATCTGGAAGAACCGCGCTAAAATTCTAGAGTGTTTTGAAGCGAAATCCCTGAAAATAAAGAAAAATAGTAATCCAATTCATCAAGATATTGAAAATGCTTTTCTAGTGTGGTTTAAAGCTCAGAGAAGCCAAAATGTAAAAATAAGTAAATACATACGTACATGACTTTTTATTATTTGGAACATAGCGATCTCCGAATATAACGACGAAATTAAAGTGCCCCTCGTGTCCCGTCGTCGTTATAACCGAAATTCACTGTATATCCATTCACTATGTGAAAAATATTCTTGTAAACATATGATAAAAATGCAGCGTCTGTATGTAATATCAAAATATTTTTTTTACTAATTGGGTATGAAAGTATACACACTTCTAATAACCAAAAATGATTTTTTAAATGTTTTGTTGGTCTTTCTGTCCTGTCTGTTTATTCCGTGTTGTCTCAGAAACGGCAAGACTGATTTTGACGGAAATTGCATTGGCAAGTAGCTGAAATTACAGCGGGGTACTAGGCTACTCTAAATAAGATTAACTGTTAACTGCTGCTTCGTCGGCAATGCTATCTCCAAATCGGTTGGACAGATTTTCATAGGACTTTTACCGACAGATAGCGAATATCATAAAAAATGATTAGGTCAATTTTATTTAAGACTAGCTGTACCCGCTGCTTCGCACGCGTTTTCTTTAAACCGTATTAAAGAATCATAAAATTGTAAGACTATGTACAATTATAGAAACGGTCTTTAAAATCAATTAAAGTACGAAACGCTTTCAGTGACGTGTATGTATGGTCATGGTCCACATTATATATAAATACTAACGGCGTACCTAAAGAGGTTTACTATCAGCAACATATTTGAATTTTTAACCCACCATATATCTACCTCAGTGCTCACTTACACTATGTAATGAAACAATAACTTAAAATATTATTATAAAGATTTACATTTACATTACATGTAATACTATTTTACATTGCCCTTATAATTACCATTTTGTGACTATACAAAAAAATAAACGCTTGTCTGTTCTGCAAAAAATTGTATTATCTCTCTTTACGTAATACGTTTATGGTCTAAGATCTTATTAGGAAGACCTCCCCTATCCTTAGAGTTACTAATAATTATAATGACAAATTGTAACCACTAAGTTGAAAATTATGTCTCTAATTATAAATTAAGAATAAGTTATAAGGAAAATTATTAGGGAAAATCCACAACAATATACTAAGTGATCGAATGATAGAGAATAAAAGTAGTTTTTTAGAATCTCAACATCCCGCTTATGAATATGAAATAGAGTATGAGTGCATTGGCTCTAATGACAAAAAAATAATAGATGCCCAAATTAATCCTGGTGTAACAATTTACACAGATGCCAGTAAAATTGACAATAATATAGGTGCAGCGCTAACCATTTTTAATGATGGTGTTGAAGTTGAATATAGGAAATACAAATTAGCACCATTTTGTACAGTATTTCCGGCTGAATTATATGCTTTACATAAAGCAATTGATATGGCAAATCAATTTGAAACTGTCAAAATACTTTGTGACTCCAGATCAGCCTTAGAGACGATAAAAAACTATCAAATCTTCCACCCTTTGGCATGCGCGGCTAGAATAAAATTATTAGAGCTACGAAATCTTAGAAGAGAAGTTAAATTTTATTGGGTCAAAGCACATGTGGGTATCACGGGAAACGAAAGAGCAGATTTTCTGGCCAAAGAAGCTGCACTCTCTATCGAAACAGAACCACACTATGATCTATGTCCCATATCATTTCTTAAAAAGAGTATTAGAATCACCACTTCATTGGAATGGAATGAACGTTTTATCTCAGAAAACACGGCTGAAACGACAAAACTATTTTTTCCTAACGTATTCCAGGCTTTCCGAGTTATCAAACATACTAACTTTTCCCCATCCTTAGTTCAGATGCTAACAGGACACGGCGCTTTTGCAGACTATCTTT
>JACEII010000021.1:58072-80452 GCA_014332785.1 Antheraea mylitta
TGTTTGCGCAACAGTTTCTAACTCTTAGACAATAGTTGCAAGCAAGTGATAGTTGACGTTTCTACGCGATGTTTGACGATTTGACGCGGTGTTCATATATTTTTCTTCAATAAGTGGCCAAGGCACAGCCGAGCGAACGCTGCGCTAAGTGGCCAAGGCACAGCCGAGCGAACGCTGCTGCTAAAAAAAAGTGGTCACAGCCGAGCGAACGCTGCCGCTAAAAAACGTGGCCACAGCCGAGCGAACGCTGCTGCTAAAAAAGTGGCCACAGACGAGCGGAAGCTGCCGCTAAAAAAAGTGGCCACAGCCGAGCGAACGCTGCTGCTAAAAAAAGTGGCCACAGCCGAGCGAACGCTGCCGCTAAAAAAAGTGGCCACAGCCGAGCGAACGCTGTTGCTAAAAAAAGTGGCCACAGCCGAGCAAACGCTGCTGCTAAAAAAAGTGGCCACAATCTATTGTTAAATGCAGATAAAACGAAATGTATAAGATTTACGTATAATGTCTTACGGTATTCTGCTGTAGGGTACGGCTGCTGAGGTAGACACCATATTTTTATTACAAAAACGGGTAGTTCGAACAATATATAATATGGGACCTCGCGAATCATTAAAAACGAAGTTCCAAGAATTCGGTATCTTAAGCGCCTTATTAGGGCTTAAACTGAATAAAGAATTTTTGATTTTGATTTATTAGTATTTTTGTATTAATATTGAATCTTATAGAGTGGACATTAAAGTTTGGTGCATTTAATTCATTATGTAAATTAACTTTTGCTCCCGGCTTGACTCGCTGTAAAGCATTAATCTATCCCTATTTAACAATTTTTTTTTTCGCGACGCCCTGTCCTTCTCTGACCTCTAATAATATGGGGACGAATCACTTCGCAATGTCGCAGACTACATAATCATTCCAGTATATTGAATTAGGAGAGGGGAGCAACGAGGCGAGGTGCGGCGTACGGTTTAGCGGTTATCATTGCAATTCGGCTGTCGCATCCATTACATTTCAACGTTATTTAACGAGCTCATAACTTGTGTTAACTATTATCAGCAATTTCTTTTCAGTGTTGCATAATCTATAAAAAAGATGTCTGGCGGCAGTAACTACTGAACTATTCCATAAGATATATTTACTATTTCTATTATTATTGTAAAATTAAAATATTTTTGTGTAAATTGATAACAATTTCGAATCGAAACATGTGCAAATGAAAAGTACATCTTGTGCATGTAAATATTCGATCTTAACATGTAACAACTATTTAAAGGTCGTACTAGGCTAATGAAACTTTTAGCTGTGAATAGTTCAGTTTGTGAACTTATTATCTTTAACTTTGATTTGTCGCGAATACTTCTTTTATGACATCTACGATTTAACTGGCTTTACCCTTTGTGAATTATATTGTTCTCCAAGACTTTTTTTTCGAACTGTCTACGTTATTGTCACAGCAATAGCGGGATGGTAGGGTTTTACAGCCTGACTGGGTCACAACCACCATGTACGTGGTGAAAAAGCCCATCATATTGACTCGCTTATACGCGTCGGGTTTCGGCCTGTGCATATCCAGTACCGGGTGACTTCCGTCATTATGGCCGGCATGACAACGGCGACCGACGATGGATAATCTGTCTCTCGGTAATCACCACTGTTTTTGGATTGTACTATGCTCACTATAAGGCACAGTGCAGTCACTTCATCGTGCTTAAATAAAAAAAAAAAAAACATACTAGCGTTTTTGTAGGGTCACAAAACCTTAATTGTAACGGCAATGTATATGAAATGTAAATCTTTATTATAATAATAATTTAAGTTATTGTTTCATTAGTACCTTATACAGTGAAAGTGAGCACTAAGGTAATTATATGATGGGTGGAAACTCCAAATATGTTGCTGATGGTAAACATCATTTGGCGGAGTTTCAGAACGGCATCAGGGTTACCCCTCTGGCCGTAGCTTCGCTCGCCCCCTATACAATTTAATAAAATAAAAACGCGTGTGGAGCTGCGTGTACAACTAGTTTTAAAATAAAAACAATTGCGGTGTAGTATCTTACATAATGTCAAGGACCGTTTGGTAGTGTTACTAATGATACGACCTCCACTGTATATTAATGATCTATATATATAAAAATCAATCGTTGGTCGTTAGTCTCGCTAAAACTGGCTGTGCCGATTTAGCTGATTTTGATTTTGAATTGTTCGTCGTAGTCAAGGGAAGGTTTAAACGATGAGAAAATATGGAAAAATTGCGAGGAAGGTAGTAAAAACAACAATTTCTTTTTCCTATACAAACTGTTCTAGCCACTATCTTGTCATACTTTTGTCATTCGTCCCTTCCGTACGGTAGACTTGGGTACAACTTAATTGAAGAACGTATTAAATTAAGGATTTTAAATCGACAACATATATCCAAATTATTGGGATTTCGGATTATCTATTTAAATTTTAATATTTTAATGGTTGTCATTGTTGGTTCGTTTAGAGATATTTGTCACTGTATTGACATATTTTGATGGTTGTCATTTTTTGGAAGACAAATAAAAAAATCTTTATTGTGCCATTTGATACACACAATGTCTGTTTTGCTGGAATTAATAAGCAATTTTAGCGAAGAGAGAGTTTTCATGTCGTTAAGATAGGTGATACGTAGTACACCGGGTCCTCTAGTAAGCAATAAAGATGGGCTCGCTGGTATAAGCCCGTTTTTATATGATTTAAGAGCTACGCTACTTTGAATTAAACTAATTATATCTTTGTAACCAATGACGCTGTCCATTACATGAAATTACGTCTTCGCCTGAATTGAAAACACATGACCTCCAGTTTCAATTATAATATTATACGTAGACAGCTGTCCATTACATGAAATTACGTCTTCGCCTGAATTGAAAACACATCACCTCCAGTTTCAATTACAATATTATAGGTAGACACCATTCTGTGTTTTTAAAAATATAAATATCATTATCTAGATGATGATAAAAAAACTATATTTGCATTTACAGGTGTCATTGAATGGGTACCGACTAATCCGTTTGATGCGCCGCACAGTCTAGGTGGCCGTGCTGTGGTCGGAGGATACGAAGCAGAAGAAGGAGGTCCGCTTTGGGTAATACGAGCTAGATTTGAAGGAGACTTGGTCCCGGGTAAACTCGCTGTGAAACGTCACGCCGCTTACGTACCCTGGGGCGGGAAAAAAAACACTGTTCTTGAAATAGAGGTAACTATTATTTATATTTTATTCGTTGTGTTGTATATTATAGTCGAATAATATGTATTACGTACGTGGGTATTTCTATATAAACTGTATTGAACAAGCCATTCAGTGCAGTTTCATTAACGATTCATAGTTACAACACAAACATATTTAGGTTTTTGAAGCGATGATTGCTCATTAACGCCTTTATGTAGTAGAGCTACGCTGAAGGTATTATTGGTTTTAGCGTAAATGGGTCGACTTGCCCGGGGTAGTACCACCCTTTTACAGCAAATCGACGTGAAGTATTAATGCTTGCAAGCACTTGTTGCGTTTCGTACGGTCAGTGAGAGCGCCGGAGGCCCATATTCACTCCCTTCTTCTTTCTTCTCCCCCTTTCATCCACAATACAGGCTGGCAACGCATTTGCGACTGCTCTGGTATTGCTAGTGTCTATGAACGGAGGTGATCACTTAACATCAGGTAACACACCTGTTCGTTTACCTGGTATATATAAAAAAAGGATATACTGAAACCTAAGCTTGAACCTAATTAGGTGTTCCTGCCAATGCACATGACGATAAGCGTATTAGTATAATACATTAGGGCAGTGTTTTCCAACGTGGGGCCCACGCCCCACAGAGGGGCAATTTAAAAATGGACTCGACAAGACTCTATCCTTTCCGCTTTGGGTTATTTCAATTCAATGCTAGGTATCACTGACAAATTTACCAAAGAAGGCAAAAGCAAAAAGCTGTAAAGAATTATTAGGTATAATTTTGTTTGACGTTGCCAAACTATCAACTGGGTAATTGGAGTCGTCAAGTAAGTTTTTTTTATTATATGCTTGAAATTTTACTTACGATGCTTTGATAGCAATTTCATAGTGATTTCTTCCTAAAACTTATCATTTATATTTTTAAGGGTATAAAACAATTTTTAAAGGTTACAAATGATGTATGGAGTGTTGTTCATAAAAAATTTAGAAATGTTAAGGTGGGGCATGTCTTAAAAAAGGTTGGGAAGCACTGCTTTTGGGTGTTTATAGAAAATGACACATTAGGTTTATATACCCCCTTTATATATTGTGTTAGACTTCCCAAATATTAGCTTACAGTCGTGTTGTGTCAACAACCTATTGAGTTTTTTTAACTTATTTATATGAATTCCAACCATAGCGAGACTCCTATAACATAATTGATCTTTGAATTGTGTAACCTATTAAACATGACTGATTTCGTGTGTAAGTATTTTAAATATTATTAAAAACCATTAAAATGTTTGTATATTTTCATTCTGTGCTGCACGTTACGTTAAAAACATATGATTTTAGTGGTGGATTCAGTTGATAACTATTTTGGTACCTAATTTTAGTTTGTTCTCACTTCCTTTTGTACATCTGTGTAGTAAGTACTACTGTGTACAGTCTCTGCGTTAAATGTAATGAGTTCCGATATGTGAGTGGAATTGTACTGAGTTTTGTATATTTATTTCGTGCTTCCAATGCTGTTGTAATGGAACAACTTTTGTATTTAAATAAGAATTTATTGTTTGAGTTTGTGTATAAAGGTATGTACCCTTACAAAACGCAATTTAAAACAAAAAAAAACATATCATGTTCTTTTAACTCATCATGAGAGTCACATAGCGCCACGTCGTTAATTTTTATGGAACTCGTTGAATATTCGCCATATTGCTTTTTTGTCTCGCTTTGGTTAGGTTAGGTTAGACATGCGAGAAAAGGATAACGCGAACTTGTCTCGGGCGAGCGCGGTGCATTTAGTACGAAACATTTTTAAAGCAAGTATTTGATACGTACTTAACTTTTTTGCGATACCACTATATATGAATACGGACATATTAAATTTACATCCAATAGTAATAATGTAGGTAATGTGTTAACAGCAGAGCAAAATTGTTCAACAACTTAGTATAATTCACAAAACGTGATCAATATACGTATATTGTGTAAACTCTACAGCCACGGGATTTGCTCACAAACACGTGAGTTCTTTTCATAAATTAATAATTATGACCATGTTAAAAGTTGATTCTATGTAGCCATGGGGTACGTAATCCCATTTGATTAAAATTATTGTGTAATTCTGTTCCATTTTATAATACTTATAATACTTCGACAGTTTTTAATCAAAGGTATGTTGTGCTTCACCTGAGAAAATAAAATGGGTCCACACTCAATACGATGATATCCCGACCAATGCTGTAGTTGGAGGTTACACTCATACTGGAGAAAAACTGTACATCGGAAGGGCTAAGGAGCAAGACTCACTGACACCAGGAAAAGTAAGGTTTACATTTCTATGAAGCTCAGATATTTGCTAAATCTAATGGTAATAAATATTGTTGAGCAATATATGATAGCTATTTTAAAGAAATGTATGTGTTTAGAAATTATTATCAGATCAATGCAATCGCAATCTTCTCGCTCTGCTATTTTTTGCAGTGCGGGGAAACCGAACCAGGGCTTACCCTATATCGGTAGTAATTGTTCGACACCCATTCAGGGTGTGTCTATGATGCTCAAGGCGGGGCGTTTCACAGGGTTCGGTCCTGGAGCCGCTCCTGTGGAACATGTGCAACAACTGGGTGCTCCGCGGCGCACTCCCGTATGGAACGCGCCTAATCTGCTATGCGGATGAGACCCTAGTCGTAGCCCGGGGGGGGGGACTGGAGAGAGGTAGAGCGCCTGGCCACGATGGCCACAACCCTCGTAGTCAGGCACATAAGAAGGTTGGGCCTCAGGGTGGCCCTCGAGAAGACCGAGGCCATACTCTTTCATGGGCCTCGGCGGGGCCACCACCTGGGGCCCACATTATGGTGGAGGGCGCCCGGATCAAGGTGGGTGCCCACATGAAGTACCTGGGCCTCACCCTGGACGGGCGCTGGTGGTTTGAGCCCCACTTTGTGGGGCTCGGGCCGCGAATTGCTAGGGCGGCGGCGGCACTCGGCCGGTTGCTCCCCAATATTGGGGGGCCGGGTGCCGGGTGCCGTCGACTCTTCATGGGAGTCGTGTGGGCGATGGCCGCCTACGGGGTACCAGTCTGGGCTGATGCCCTCGGTGCCACCAACGTGCGCGCGCTGCGCAGTACGCAGCGTACGGTGGCACTGAGGGCAATCCGGGCATACCGGACGGTGTCATCGGCGGCGGCCTTTACGCTCGCCGGCTCCCTTCCCTGGGAGCTGGAAGCTGGGGTGCTCGCCGTCGTGTACGAATTCACGGCGGCGAGGAGGCGTAGTGGGGAGCCTCCGGCTCCCAGGGAGATAGACGTTAAAAGGCGGGAGTTGCGGGAGGGGGCTATAGGGAGGTGGATGCAGGACCTGACGGACGCGCGCTTCGGGAGGCACACCGTCGACGCCGTCCACCCGGTCCTGCGGGAGTGGATTTGGAGAAGATGGGGCTCCCTGTCGTTCAGGCTGGTGCAGGTGCTGACCGCACACGGTTGTTTCAGGTGGTACCTACACCGGATCGCTCGCAGGGAGCCGACCGCCGCCTGCCATGAGTGCGGCGCTGAGGAAGATACCGCGCAGCACAATCTCTCTGAGTGTGCTGCATGGGAGGTGGAGCGCCGCACTCTGGTGGCGGTGGTAGGAGAGGATTTGTCGCTGCCGAGCGTGGTCTCATCCATGCTCGGCAGCGAACAGGTGAGGCGAGCAGTGGCCTCCTTTTGCGAGGAAGTCATCTTGCAAAAGGAGGCTGCGGGGAGGGCCCGCGAAGCGGACCCCTTCAGTGATCGTCTTCACCATAGGAGGACCGGCAGGAGGAGGCGGCGGTTTGCCCAACTCCTCCTGCCACCGTAGCCGGACCTGAGGGGATGTAGTCGGGGGCCTCATCCCCTCATTGCACAGGTCCGGCGAACGAGGGGGGGCAGCTGGCGTGTACCCAGCTGCATCTCTATAGGTAGGAGCCCGGTGGCAACCTTCCGCCGGGTGGACCGTTGGGACGGCTATTCAAGGGGAATAACGTAGAACGATCCCTTGCCACCCCAACATCACGGTCTGTCGGTACACCGTGGGGTTTTAGTCCGTGCGAGTCGGACATAACCCATCCTCTCCCCCAGGAGGGTGGGTATCCATAAGGGATTTCCCCACGTAAAAAAAAGGGTGTGTCTATGGTCTGAGGACTATGACGCCTCTTATAGGTTGTCAGGGCACGCCTCCTTCACTCTTCTTGCGAGCGAATGAGCGTTCGTGCTTGCTGCTTGATTCTCCTGTTCTTTATTGTGGTCTTCGTAACTTGGCTTTCAAGGGTTATGTCGTCAGGAGGTCTGGTATGAAGCGGTGCAATGTCCTGGAGGTGGACATGCACCGAGGTATCCGCCCTTCGAAACAAGTTCGAGGCGAGGCTGCTTATAAAGCTATCGAGGCTCTCTTGTCGCAGATCGCGTGCGATTGTCGCGTTCCTCACATATCGTGGGGCCCCGACAATCGTTCTCAGCGTCTGGCTTTGTTGAGTTCGTAATCTGCGTTTAAGGTACTCTGACACGCAACCTAACAAGGCCGGGGCTGCGTACGTGAGACGTGACCTCACGTACGTCTTATAGAGGCCTAGCTTCGTGCGATATGGTAGTCTTGAGGTGAATACCGGGCATAGCATTCTCCTCGGCACCCTCGCCCGCGTGATAACATCTTCGACATGTTTCTTAAATGTCAACCCCTCATCAATTGTGGTGCCCAGGTACTTTACTTCGTTCCTCCATGGTAAAGTATGTCCCTGGAGCGTCAGGGGAGGTGTTGGGATTTTTGAGTGTCTGATTTGCAGGGCCTGCGTCTTCCTTATGTTGACAGACACCCGCCACTTGTCGAGCCAATCAGGAAGAATATTGAGTGTGGGCTGTAATGATATCGTGGCTCTCTTTCTATCAATAGACGTCGCCCAATAGGCCATATCATCGGCAAAAAAAGGTAGTTTTGCCTTGCCCGCCACTGAGACGACATCTGTGTAAATTGCATACAGCAGCGGCGAGAGGCAGCTGCCCTGCGGTACGCCTGCTCGAACCTCCACCTCTCGGGATGTCTTGTCCTCTATTTTTACGCGAACCCTTCGATTTTCCAGGAAGGCTCTAAGTAATCTTTGCAAACATACGGGGATGGTAGTTGACACTGCTATCTTATACAGCAGTCCGTCGTGCCACACCTTGTCGAACGCTTTCTCAATGTCAAGGAGGACTAAGGCGGCGTGGTTCTTCTTGTTATGCGTTTCGACAAGGCTGTGAATTACCCTCGCTAGCTGTAGCGTCGTCGAGTGGCCTTCTCTAAACCCAAACTGCTCACTTCGTAGTTTGACGTGGGGTTTCAACATGTTCAGCACTATTCTCTCAAATACTTTCGAGAGTGTGCTGAGCAGTGTGATGGGTCTGTAACTCTCTGGATATTTCAGATCTTTTCCCTGTTTCGGGATCATCACGACCAATCCCAGTTTCCACTCTCCGGCTATGTGGCCCGCCCTCAGTATACCATTGTATAGTCTTGTCAGGGCCGCGACGGTTTTATACGGCGCCTGACGCAACATACTGTTGGTTATTCTATCGACTCCAGGGGCTTTCTTGGGTTTGAGGCTTTCAATCGCGTGCTGTACTTGGCGTGGCGTGATAAATAATTTATCGGTTGGTTGTACTGCTTCCTGTGATTGAGAGTTCAGATAATTCATAATTTCATCATAGTGCTGTTGGTTTTTGATATGGTTGGGCGCAAACTGACGCCATAGATGCTCGGCGAATATTTTGGCCCTGTCCTTGGCCATACACTTCATCAAACCGTCTTTACCTACTAATGAGTGCGGTTTTCTTGGTGCCGCTGTCAGGTTTCGGCACAGCCGATGCACCGAGGGGATATGGTCTCCAATGCTCTCGACGTGTGCGTCCCGTGAGGCGGCCGCATGATTGTCTAAGGTGAGCTTAACGCGCGTCACCAGTGAGTTGAGGGAGTTTTCAAGCTCGGGCAACGGGTATTCTGCCATTGGGTATGAAGTCTTCGTTTTTGCTGTATAAAATCTCTTATGTCTTGTGGTAGAGATCGCTGCCTACTACCAGCAGGCTTGATACTCGAGGACACCTCCACGGTGTTCTAGACACATCGTGTGATGTCCTCGGTCAAAATCTCGACATCTTCAGCTGTATTCATCTTTCTCGTGGGCGTATTGATTTCCAGTTCATCTCTAAATTTCTTCCAGCATATCTCTATGCGTGGAGGGGGAAGTCCAACTCTCGCTGGTGTCGTGGAGATCTCTAATAGCACTGGCCTATGGTCCGACGATAGGTCCGGAAGTACCGTCTGCACTGGCGCGGCGCTTAGCCCTTTGTACAGACAGATGTCCAGGACATCGCTTGTTCCTTGCCAATGGTGGTGTGTAGGCGTGTCTGGCCCGATGACGTCATAACCGTTGTCTTTGGCATGCTTCAGGATCCGAGCGCTTAGCGTCGTGTCCCTGGAGGAATTCCAAGCTCGGTGTTTTAAATTCAAATCACCGGCTACAACTGTCGCGTCGTTTGTGTTTACTAGCAGCTCTTCGAGGTCGTTTTTCAGCGTATCTGCGTTTGCACCGGGAGGTCGATAGACGGCAAAAAATCTAGTATTGCGGCCTGCTATATTGACCAGCACCCCTAGCGCGTAGAGCGATCGATATTCGTCGTGCGGGATGCATTGGTGCAGTATATTATTTCTAATGATCACCGCCAACCCCCTGTAGGCGGTGCCGGTGGCCGACACTTCGTCTTTCCTATAGACGCTGTAACTAGGAATCTTGTAGGTATCGTTATGGTAAAGGAATGTTTCTGATATCAACATTATATCCACTTTATTTTCCTTTAAAAAGTGGATGAGAAGTCTTATCTTCTCTTTTAGAGAATGGGCATTCCAGTGAACGATTTTGATGGGCGTATTATCCATTAAGACTTCCTTTCCGTTTTAGGACTTCTGATAATTTCTTTAAGGAGCCTTAAAGCCCCTCCTCCCTCGGCTAAAAGGGTCCTTAGTTCTTCTATGAGCCCGGTCGATATTTCCGACTTTGTCTCGCTGGCATTCTTGGCGCTTCTGGACTTCTTCGTACGCTTTTTCTTTGCGGGACCCGCCTTACTTTTACGTTCCGCCGAGTTTTTTGCCGGCGCTATTAAAGACGCCGATGCCGCTTCAACCACGGTGTTCTGTTCTGGTAGGACCTACCCTTTTCGTCCCGTTGAGGCGAGCGTTCCGGCCCTCTTGTTGCGTGCTTCCCGCCACCTTACGGGCACTGCGAGTGATTGGCCAGATGCGGCCCGCCGTAGTTCGCGCATGTTGCGGGCACGTCTCTGGCGCGGTCACAGTCGGCCGCAAAGTGAGGCCCTTCGCACCTGACGCACGCTTGCTTCCGGTGGTAATGGTGCGAACTATTATCAGATTAACAATCAGTTATAGGCTATATATCATTGCATCAAGATCAATAGGAGCGGAGCACCAATGAAGACTGTTACAATTTTTTTTTCCTCTTGAGATCCTCCGCTGCGTATTAGCGTTAGCCCAAAGTAACTATTCCCCGCGAACAAAGTCGCGGGCAACGATTAGTCCTATATATATTGGCGATAAATGTCTTCTCAGTATCCCCTGAGCTGTTACTGTGTTACTTACTTTCACACTCCGCTTGCTATTGTCATAGGGCCAGCAGCAGCGACGACGTAATAATTTTAACGACTTATAGTAGGCATTGTAGTAGGCATGAATTAGTGGGGAAAGGGTTGGGAGGTATTCTTCCGAGGCTACGTAACGTCGGTTTCCTATGAGAGGTAGGTATTACCCCGGGCGAGCCGACCCATTCATTCTGAAACCAGTAATAACTTCAGCGTAGCTCTATCTCCTCGTCTGTTTGTCAAAGAATCTTCATAATTATTTTTAGGCTTCTAGCATTGACAAGTTTTAGTATTACTAATAATGTAAAAACATTGCAAAAAGTCTTTTTCCATACCATTGACAAGCAGAGGACTAAATTTAGAAGTTTGTATGTATTCTATATATTAATATGTGAAGCCAAAACTTTGTACCCCTTTTGCAGCGAATTCTGTAAACGGATGAACTTGAAATTTAGCACAGTTGAAGTTTATATACAGGAGAAGTGCAGAAAGCTATTTCTTTATATAAAATGCATTTCAAGTATATTAACATAATTAAAATATACATTACTCACACTAATGCTTGAATTTTACACAATATGTAAACACACACATGTAAATGATAAAGAGATTTTGACAGCTTTCATTTTACTCTTACATCCCAATGACCTACCTTTTCAAAATTTTTAACATGACTCACGTCGCATGTCTCATATGCCCTTTGAAATCAACTGGTTAAATTATAGATACATTTTATAATAATATTGTATGTAAATTAATAATATACACATAATTAATTGATAAATAATTTTTCTTTAGTAAATTTATGGAATCACTGAAATTTATTGTCTTTGGTCTTATTGAATGTCGAAATTATTAGGTGACAGGACCGTTGTCACTTCCTGTCACTTTGTTTCATGTTGTCATAAGAGTAAAGCAATATTCTTCCCAAAGTCAATGTAAATATTTAATGTTTAGTATTAATTATTTATAAAATACTTTGTAAAATCAAAATAAGAAAATTTGTCTATTCATGAAAGTACAGCAGTTCATACTGATGTACCAATTATATTTAGTACAGTTGATGATGAATTTTAAACAAAAATGAATTCATTATCATAAGTTAATGGTAGTATTAAAATCACCTATATTCATTACATTTCTAAACGATGATACTGGGCATATTACTATTCCTCATAATGTACAGACTACAATTGATTCATTATCACCCATGGTGTCGTGTAAAACTAATGAAAAATTGTGTCATGAGTTGCGATAAATTTATTTATTTTCGTAAAGTTATGTTTACTTAAAATTTGAGAGCCTTACTGATTTATGTAACCGCCTGTTTTTTTGTTTCAAATTTATAATTAATTTCAGTTTTCAGATAGAGATAGATTTTTTGAGTAGCCATGATGAAAACCTTTGATTATATAAGTATATTCTTTGACAAAATAACCCTAATAAAGCTCAAATACCTAAAAAAAATCAATGAACTATGGTCGAATGTCAACCACTGGGCGCCCACTAATCTGTATATTAATACGTGAAGCAAAAAAGTTGTACCCCTTTTTAACCTATTGCCCATCGACGGGTGAACTTGAAATTTGGCATAGTTAAAGTTTATATGGTGGAGAAGTACAGAAAGCTGTTTATTTTATATAAAATGCATTAGAAGTATATTAAATTAATTAAAATATGTACTACTCACACTACTACTCGAATTTTACACAACATATACACACATGCAAAAAAAAGACATTTTGACAGCCGTCAATAAATACGAACTTCAAAAAAGGTTGTGAAAGAAGGAGGTCGCTATGCTCGACTATATGTATTTTTTAACTCTTACGTTCTAATTACCATTTTTCATCCTACATTCAACAATGATATTATAATATATAACTATTATTGTAATGTTTATTATTTTTTATGGTAAACCCACTTCAAATGATGAATTAATAAAAAAATGAGCGAAATAATACTTAGTATAATCAAAATAAGAATTTTGTTCATAAAAGTAATCCAAACCTCCGCGGTTACAATGTTGCAATTTAACCTCATGTATCAATAAAAAAAAAATTATTTTCAAACGCTAATGGTAGTATTAAAAACGTCTTTGTCTTGGACTCACCATTTGATTGTATTGTGCATTACTTTTCCAAACGATGATACTGGGCATATCACTATTTCTCATAATGAACAGACTACATTTAATTCAATATCACCCAGAAATACCACCCCATGGTGTCGTGTAAAACTAATTGAAAACTGTGTCATGGGTTGCGATAAATTTCTTTATTTTCGTAAAGTTATGTTTGGTTAAAATTTGAGCTGTACCACGTGGTTTTTGTTTCTAATTTATAATTAATTTTACACATAGATTTATTTTAATGATTATATAAAAGATCATGGCAAATAAATGAGTAGTCATGATAAAAACCTTTGATTATAGAAGTTATTCCCTTTGACAAAAGAAGTCTAAAAAAGTTTAAACTTTAAAAAATCAATTAACTATGGTCGAATGTCGACCACTGGGCGCCCGCTACTATATATCAAATCCGGATCTACGTGTGTTTTATCATGCCTTTTAAACAGGTTTATCGAATTCCAATGTCAATTTTTTTCTGGTAACTTATACTTGTGCTCAAAATTTTGTTTTTTCAATTTTGTGGTCATTTTTTTATTGTTTCTAATGTGAAAACTATATGATTCCAAATTTTTAACCTGCCAATTTCTCTCTACAGATTTTATTACTTATTAGGTTTTTTGGCAGGACAAGCTCTGAGTCTACTATTTTTATATAGTTTTTTACATGTATTTTGTTTACGTTGTTTTTAATATATCTTATCGTTTCAGGTACAACCAAGTCTGAAAGTCATGTACATTTCCTACGGTGGGATAGAGGTACTTTTTAAATATTATGAAATTCTTTGTACAGTCTGATTTTATTTAAATTTTATTTGAATAAATTGCATTGAGATTTTTTGATTTCTTTTTATTACATGTTAATGGATATCTTCGTCAATTATTATTCAATAATTTTATTTTAATTAGTTATACTCAAGGGTAGTCGCATTTAAATTTGAGGAGAATATTTAACCCCTAAAAGGATGAAATACCATTTCTGATTTTCACCTATTTCTTGGCTATGTATTTTCATCTACTTTAAATTGATTCCAAAGATTTCATATGAATTAGTGAATATTGAGGATAGTATCATACAAATTCGAAGAAAAAATCTTTGGGGTTAGATTTTTTTACTGTGGTATCAGTACATCAGATACCTCTCGAAGGTCTAAAAGACGTGTATGGTTAAGCTATTGTAAAAAAGAACAAAAAAGTTTTGGTCCTAACATTTGCTTTTAAAATTCTGACTTATGGAACGTCCACGGACGAACGAAGGTCCTAGTTGACACTGAATAATTGAACGTGATTGTGAAAGCGAATCTATCGCAAACCACGTCGAAGTTGGCGGTTAGGCTTCGGAGTGAGTGATAAAACGATATTAATTCATTTGAAACAAATTAGAAAAGTGTAGAATATGGGTACCGCAATTTACTGAAGCAATAATCGGAAACAGTTATCAAAGTCCTTAACCCAGGAGAACTGGTGAAATCCTAAGTGAAAGACAACTCATAAAAAGGTACTGGTGAGTGTTTGGTGGACCAGTGCTGACGTCATGCACTACAATTTCTTAAGATCTGGGCGGCCAATTATGGCAAACTTGTTTTTACAACAATTACAAATCATGAAGGTAAAGCTATAAACATCCGATACTGGTCAGTTTCTTCAATTTAGACAAGTTCTTGTAATGAAAAAATAAACAATTCCAATGAGGCAGTCCAATGCGCCTTTAAAGATTTTTTGATTTTTGCTCCCACAATTTTTTCAACAATGGAATCAATGAACTACATATAGAATGGCAAAAGTACACAGATAAGATTGAGCCGTCACGGGACGCCTGGCAGCTGTAAATCATCAAAATTGTTTTGTATAAGTTATATGTATAAAAGAACAGATGACAGGAATACAAAGGAAACAAAACAAATACAATAACAGGAATCAGTAATGGCATAAAGAAAAGATAGAGCTAAAAAAATTCAAATTACTTCCATAAAATAATGACTGATTTTATTTCATTACATAAATATTCATTTTTATTAAATACAAAAATGTAACTAGGCGCTGGCGTTAAGTGTTTGGCGGCATTTATCAAAGGGCGCTATGTCTTCGGCGCGTGCCACGTAACACTAGTAGAACAAGTGGCCTACAAGATAGGGTTGCAAATATTTTTGAGTATTTCGTTAATAGTGCAATGTTCGTGCTTTGCGTCGCCACGCCAACAACCAGTTTTACTCTCCGCCTATGTTTCACATCAGTAATGATCCATACCATCATAATTCAATTGTTTAAATATATAGTTTAGTTGTTTTGTTATATTTTTTTCCATATAAAACGCTAATTTCACATATAAGGAGCTAATATTTACTAATATATATAAAAGTAAAGTTCTAAATTATAAATTAATTAAATGAAATGAAATAAAAACACACACAACCGACAGCACGCGATGCTCGTATGCTCGAGTTTTGATATTCGTACACAATAGGAGGAAAATCTGCACGGAGGATTCGTAACGCACTTTTCTTACGTGACAATTTCTACCGATCAACTCCGATTGCAAGTCGTGTAAATTATAGATCAATCAGTTACCCTCTTTTAAGGTAATCAGTGACAAACAGTATGGAGTACAGTACAGTATTTCGGCCGATATGAATTTGCATCTAAAGAAACAATTTTCTGCCATTTCTTGTATATCATTAGAGCACAAAGCTATCTATTGGAACTGGGTTTTGTTTTTTAGAGCCTACGTAATATACACCATTAATATAAATTAACCGTTTAGATTATTTCGCTTTATTTAGTTACTAGCGTGCTCCGATACCGCATATATGGATATATATAGTAATCATTGGGACTATAGAGCCGATAAAGAGAAAATAATAATTTATATTTATCTGCCATCTATTGTTGACACTATTAACTAAATATATACTTACCAAAAAGTTTTTTGTATATTGAAAATAAAGTTTTACAGTATGTTTATAACAGAGGGCGCTATTATAAATATTTTACAAATTATTTTGTAGTTCCTTTGCTTTTTCCGATAAGAAATATATGTAAGAGTTGTTGAGATATGTGTGCTTGGTACACATATATGTTTCAACAACTCATACACATATGAATAGTTAGCTTAGCCTAGGTTAGCTCAGGTCGCGAACTGCATGTAACAGGCAACAGTCAAGCCGAGGTGTGCTGTGCACCCAAGCGCTCGCCTTAGTAGTCCGCTGTAAACGCCTTGCAAGGCCAATAGCGTAGTCATTTCGAAAAAAAAAGAGTAGTTCTTCTATTATTATTACAGTATAATTATATTTGAATTCACAAAAAATCTTGATTTTGATGCGAGAATAGTAAAGTTATTATCGGTGTGTGGCAAAAGATGAATGAATACAAAACAAAATTATACGAGTTGCTGCTTAGTATACTATTTCTATAAGATTAATTACATAACACAACAACCAATTACCGTAACAGTTGGCACGCAAAATTCAAGGACATTTTTTATGCAAAGTATTCATTTAACTATAAGCCGCTTCTAACTGTGCTAGGTTATGTCCTGTACTTATTAAATTTATATTATGCATTACCAAGTTACTAATATACTAATTTAGTAGAAGAGCAGTTGCTAATATTCTTCTATATATAAAAAATGTATGTATGACTGACGTACATTTGGCATCTGAGAACTCAAACAAAAAATGTATTTAAATTGTAACTATTTTGTGGGTAAACAATAGTATAAATATTCACAAAATATATTCGTCTTATCGAGACGCTTATTCTAAGTTATTGTATAATCCGATGCGTGTAGCTGTGAGTGTTATTATCGGAAATTACATATTTATTTCGTGCACAGAAATGATATTCATATTCATTCATAATATATGTTGGGTTGGTTCCAAAAACGATTCACATAATTCAGCCGTGGCAGATGACGCTGTGTTTGAGTTATTTTCAACCGGTAAGGGTAAATCAATGTTTTTTTGGCTGATATATTATTAATGCCTAATTTGCGCGAATTGCAAATAGGGATGTGAAATTAATGGAAAAAAATCGACTAAATAAAAATCGATGTTTCTTCTTCCAATATTAATCGATTTGTCAAAAATCGATTCAAATAAAAATCTATTATTTTTAACATCCCTAATTGCAAAGAGACCGAGATCTGTCGACGATACCTGCCCGTTAATCAAGAGCCAAATGTTGTCCTTTTACTTATTCAACTTGTGCTTTTATTATCCCGATAAGAGTGCCGCAATACTCTTCGATCCCACGAAACGCGCTAATAAATTTGAGCCCATCAGGCTATACGGAATCGATATCCCTTGGGTCGAAGAGGTCAAATATCTCGGTGTTACATTAGATAGACATTTAAAGTTCAATTCACATATAGACAAAGTGCGAAACAAAGCCGCTATGGTCTTGGGTCGCCTCCATCCGTTGCTTTGCACTAAGAGTAAGATGTCCCTCAGACACAAGCTCACTTTGTATAAGACGTGTATCCGTCCCGTGATGACATATAGCTGCCCCGTTTTTGCCCATATGTCTAAAGATAACTTTGATAAGCTGCAGGTTCTCCAAAATCGTGTTTTATGTAAAGTGACCGGTGCCCCGTGGTACATCCGGAGAGTCGATCTCCATAGAGACCTAGAGATCCCTTCTATCTGGGCGTACGTAAAATCACTTACTATTAGTTATTTTGAAAAAGCCGCGAATCATCCCGGTCCGTTAGTGGTATCCGCCGCAAACTATGAACCCGTACCTAACGTTGCGCGTTATAAAAGACGTCCGCGACACATTTTTACCAACCCTCCTGATTCAATCACGTCAGCGGACGATCAGTACCAGTCTGTCCCTCGAAACAGAGCGTGTTCACGCACATGCCCGCGAACCACAGATCACGCCGCAGTGGTCTGGTGGTTAATTTCGCTCCCGCACACCCGATTAGGCCTCCCACGGCAGCGGCTCAAGCCTAGGTTCGATCCCTCGGTATGGAGCCCTTGAGTGCGTTGCTTGCGCGATACGGTGACACACAAATATACATCACCGCTACAACACTACACGATCACCTCCACACACGTGCACGGCCACACGCTTACGTATGAAAGTGGAAGGGTTTACTTTTTTTTCCCTTATCGAACTGAAAAACTCTCAATTTTCCGATAATAAATATATGTAGGAGTTGTTGAGGCGTGTATGCTTGGTACACATATACCTTTCAAAAACTCATACATATATGAATAGTTAGTTAGGTTAGCTAAGATAGGTCGCAATTTTGAATGCAACAGGCAACAGCCAAACCGAGGTGTGCCATGCACCCTTGAGCTGGTTGCCAAAATAAAGTTGGCTGAGTGCCTTAAGCGCTCGCCTTAGTAGTCCGGTGAAGCTGTTAAGACTTTGCAGGGTCAATAGCGTAGTCATTTCGAAAAAAAAAAAAGTGGTTTTATTTGATTGAAAAAATACCTCTGTAACCTTGTTTGTTACCGTTACGTCGATCATGATGAAAATTAATTTACATGTTGACCCGAAACCTTGATAAGGACATTTTATAACAATATAAAAAAACAGTCGATCACTAGGTCGTGATCGACAAAGTTGAAAAGTATGTGTAAACGAAACTGTCACATATATTTTTATTTTATTGTATAAAAATGTTTGCTAAACAAAGGTGACAATATTTTTTCCTAAAACATAAATCTAGATAATAGTCACATTGCATTTAAGAACATGAATCTCAATTTGAATTATGTCAGTGCGTGTGTTATTTCGACATATGATAAAATTCGTTTTCTGAATGTTCTTGAGTCTTGAAGTAAACTCTACGAGAGTATTAAACTGGCGTGGAGTCGAGCGACACCGTAGCAACCCAAAGGGTATTGGGAAGACATTGTCGGCAATATATGTAGGTTTTTTTTTTAATATTTTGTTTTAGTCTGCAGACTCTTGGTCCGCACCTTTTTTTTGCTTATATGTAGTTTTTTTTTAACGTAAAAATCGTATCCGTGAGCATATATATATATACATTATTATTATTAGTAGTTTATTAAATATTCACTGTTTAATTATTATTAACTTTTTTTTTGTTTTAATGACGTTATTGTTTTTATAGCGCTTGCATTTCCATTCTTTATGGCCATTTTTAGGTTGTAAAATATATGTAGGTTAGTTATTAACTTAATTGGAATCGGTAGGTGATGTTCCGAACGATGAGCTTATTTAAAAAAAAAAAACATACCAACGGAGTATATGTTTGCGTGAGTTCCTGGATAGTTTGAATTTACACATGGAAGTGGTAAATGTCGCTGCAACCGGGTTTTAGGTTCTTTAATATTTTTTGCGTTTAAAAATACAATTGAAACCGGTTATAACCGATTTGGTGCAGACGAAGTTTCACGGGTGAGCTAGTCTTTAATAAATACGTTTTACATTGCAGAAGAAAAAAATAAGACTTCTGGGAAGCTCTCGATTTCCATGAAATTTTATACGTTGGTACTGTATATTCGCCAATTTTATCTATGCAGGTGTTATATCTATATTTGCAAGAGATCGAGCAAAACTCGGCTGCCCAGATACAATGAAACAATGAATACAAAAAATTGCCTTGAAATTTATTTTTAGAGACTCTATATTATATACCTAAGTACCTAGTCGTTCTAGCAATGGTTTTGAATTATTCATTGCGTAGTTAGAATTTAAATTTGATCGTGTTATAACGTTACTAATTAGATTATTTTTATTAAAGGTATTTTTAGCATTTGTCCTTTGTCTCAACTGATAGCACATAACTAAATACATACATAGAAATACGACTGATTCATAAATCTATCGGAACGCGCCCTAAAAATAATTATATATTATTAATTATCAATGTATAGCATTATTGTTTATCCGATGAAATATTAAATTAAAATTTTATGTTATAGTGTTAATCACTGAATTATTTAAAAGCTATAGATGTAAAATTCCGCATAAAAAAGCTATTATAGTGAAACTGACTGAGCTTCTTTGAATTTCATGAATTGTAAAAAAATTGGCTATCTGTAAATTGAACTGAATTATTATCACTGAATTATCATTATTTTGTATAATACTAGAACATACCAATGAAACTCGGTAGTGAGCTCTGTCTCTCTTCTACTCGCACGCATCGCCGATGGAGTAAAAGAGAGGTAGGTGCGTCACAAGCCGAACGCTTAGGCCGATCGCGTCTCTCTATCGCTTGCTCCGTGCTCTAGCTAGAATGCTCGACTCAAGTGGAACGTGAAAATGAGTCATGCTTTTTCGTGAGTGCAGCCGGCGTTCATAGATTTATAAGAAGCTATCACGTCAAAACTGGATATTACTGGATAATAACTGGATTTTGTAAAAGGCGGGCATAGTCTAAATACTAGGAACCGTGACAAACTGGTTATCCCATGTTTTAGACTTAGTAAAACGAGTAATAGTTTTTGGGAAATAGTGTACGGTTCTATAACAAAATTCCAAAGGATATTACCGAATTGCCTGATTGTGAATTTAAGAGCCATGTCAAGCGGGTTTTGGTCTCAAAAGGCTATTATAGAGTGGATCAGTATGTGAACAATAGTGATGTCTGGAATTGACTCATCTCTGTGCATCTATTAAAAAATTTTTCCATTAAAAGTTTCTGTCATGTATGTAATATAGTCTAAATATTATATATATTAAAAAGGTAAACCAGATCGAGTTTCTTGCCGGTTCTTCTCGATGACTGGGTTGTTTCCGAACCGGTGGTAGTTTTTGACGTTCATAAGTGCCTTATTAGGGCCTAAACTGAATAAAGTATTTTTGAAAGTTTTGAAAGCCAAAAGCGCGACAAAGTGAGTCGTATAATACACACATCTAAATAGCTAGTCTATATAGCATTGCACTAGTGCGACCTTAGAGTTTGTAGTTTGTTTGAAATTATTAAATAATATATGTATGTAGTTTAAAAGAACAAACGTGTATAGTCATATCTAAGCCATGATTCATGTATGGGTATACATAAGTGATATTGTTGCTTGGAGATTCCGAACAAAAACTTAAATTACTCATTACGAGTGACGCATCTGAGTAGGTATATTAACTGACTCATTACCGTAATAGAAAGTAAATAAGTACTTATTTACTTTAGTACTATACAGTAATAGTTTTTCTCTAAATAACTACAGTATATTATTCTGTATCTTTCTTTATTTTAATCGTCGTTAATAGTCGGTTTTTTTTTCTCGAACTGACTACGCTATTGACCTAGCAATGTCTTAACAGCTTCACCGGACTACGATTAATTGTCGAATAGTTTATTAATTGATATTTTTTGTTTAAACGAGCAATAAAAAGATGACAATGTTCCGCTGAAATAAAAATAATAATCAGGCAATAAATATATATGAGTCATATAACTCATACAAGAGCGTAAGCGGCAACACAGCATTCTTGCGTTGTTGATTTTCATTATTTAAATGCCTCCCATTTATTATAAATATTAGGGACTCATTCAAAAATATTTTCTGGAATACGCGACCTAAACTATATTGCAGATTTGTGAGTTATTCATAATTAGTAATTACTCCAATCATTATCAATAAAAATAATGTCTACATCTTTCTCAGTATAAGAGGTTAATATATATTTTGCTTTTGTTTCATATAATAATGTAGTTAAATGTTAACAAGGTAAGAATGAAAATTATTAGTATCTTCAAAGTTTCTTTTTTGTTAGTTTTATAATATAAACCCTAAATTAGTTCTCAAAGTGGGGTACACGAACACCTAGAGGTTCGCTATTCAATGGTAGGGGGTTCACGACAACATTTCTGTATACTTTACGGTCTTATGTGAGATAGGATCACACATAGTTATTATAAAAACGAAATACAGAAATCTATTTGATACAGAGTCAGAATTAAAAATAAAATTATCCAAAATTACTCCTAAAATTGACTTGCAACAAGAAATGAGCCCATCACTTTAATTTTAAAAAGGTATTTCTATAGGCACTATATTACTATTTATCGAAATAAAAACCTTTCTTTTGGAGGATTTAATTAGTTAGTTAGTTCGCTGTCATCTAGAAACTTTCACAGGGGTTCGTGGAGCCAAACGGTTGAGAAACCTTGCCCTAAATCCAAATACATAATTCCGATTGTATTTTTTGTGGTAATTAACTAAATGCGCATTACATAATCTCCTATAATCCATGTCGTATTACTCTGATACACTGAAAACGTATTATGTTCATTGTTGCACCCAAATCCACATCATCAAAACCCTTCAAAACCCCATGACTTCAAAAAATATGTCACGCTATGTTCTTATCCGAATTATATTGTACTCTTGTTCATTTCTTCCTATAAAATTACCAAAATAATAACACATAAATCTATAATTCAATGGTTCCTAATTTATTTCGCTTTATATCTATACTATAATAAAACTGTAACAAGTCGAAATCTGTACATTAA
>JACEII010000021.1:85640-99234 GCA_014332785.1 Antheraea mylitta
TTGCATGCAAAATCGCGACCTATCTCAGCTAACCTAGCTAACTATTCATATGTGTATGAGTTGTTGAAACGTATATGTGTACAAAGCATACACGCCTCAACAACTCCTCCATATATTTATTATCGGAAAATTGAAAGTTTTTCAGTTCGATAAGGGAAAAAAGTAAACCCTTCCACTTTCATGTGTAAGCGTGTAGGCGTGCACGTGTGTGGGGGTGATCATGTAGTGTTGTAGGGCTCCCTACCGAGGGATCGAACCTAGGCTTGAGCCGCTGCCGTGGGAGGCCTAATCGGGTGTGCGGGAGCGAAATTAACCCCCAGACCACGGCGGCGTGATCTGTGATTACGCGGGCGTGGGCGTGAGCACGCTCTGTTTCGAGGGACAGGCTGGTACTGATCGTTCGCTGACGTGATTAAATCAGGAGGATCGATAAACTACCATCGGTACTCACTACCATGTTATCATAACGAAAAGGATAAGTCAATGGTATAACAGTTGTGCATAAGCTCATGATTTTTTTTGGGAATGGTATTACAAAATGCGTCACACTGACAATAGCCAAATTTGAAAAATAATCATAATGTTATAGGATTTCTATATGTTCACAATGTAGTACTATGAAAGAGTAGATACTGAATTCTAAATATTATATTATTTATGCTGGTATCGGATGATACCTCTTTTTATCTGGTAATGATTAGCCCAACACCACCCGACCCAGCAAGTCAGTGCGGTTTCTAAAACAAACAGCAACATCTACGTAAGTATGGCAACGTCGCGAACGGTACGTCACTACTCTGATCAACGGGTAATTTGGAGAGGGGAGTGACTAGGGGCACGGTATAGAATAGAAAGTATCGATATTTTACTCATGAATAGTATTGGAATAGTAGTATGGTGTTCGTTAAAATTTCGATATCTCAAGGTATAGAACGAAAGGTATTGCTACCTTAAGGTTGAATAACTTTTGCTTGGGTTTTTATAAGTTAATTACATACGCTTTAAACTGAAGCTTTATTTTAATTATTTACACACGTAATCTTAGTATTTCCAAAAAGAGTATAAAATATTAATGTCTAATAGACGGAATTTCATGGAATGGGTTTGAAGGGCTGATTAATCTTCTAAAATAAATACTTGTGAGTGTAAATAACTATGAAAAAAAAAATGGTTGTCTGTAAAGTAGCTTTACGGGCGATAATTTTACATGATAACAACTAGGACGCATCGGCCAATGGAGTGGAAAAAAGATAGATGCCTCATAATCTGAAGACCAATTGCGCCGTTCTGTTGCTTGTTCTGCGCTCCGGCTTGCATGCTTGGCTTAGGCGGAACATAACAATAAGTCATGCTCTGTTTGTGCTTGCAGCCGGCGTTCGTTGATTTAAAAGATGTCGTCATGTCAAAAACATATATGGTTTA
The DNA here is from genome assembly GCA_014332785.1 of Antheraea mylitta. NCBI lineage: Eukaryota > Metazoa > Arthropoda > Insecta > Lepidoptera > Saturniidae > Antheraea > Antheraea mylitta. The sequence goes on from JACEII010000021.1 coordinate 87,063, forward strand.
GTTAGAGAAGCGCAACTTTTTCAACGTGTGACACGAGCGACAGGGTTGGTTCATAGTTATACCTTATAAACGATAATTAATTTTCCACCGTTGTTCACATTCAGCCTATCTATTTCTACTATCGACCGCCACGCCATACCTCACTGGTAACTCGTAAGAAGTACAGTATCAAAAAATTTATTGGTGTTAAATTTACTTTTAAGTTCTTCTTATGTGGATTACAACCTAAAAATGGCCATAAAGAATGGAAATGCAAGCGCTATAAGAACAATAACGTCATTAAACCAAAAATAGTTAATAATAATTGACCAGTTGATATTTAATAAATTACTGATAAAAAAAAAACATACGGTCATGGATACGATTTTTACGTATACAAAATACCACATGTAAGCAAAAAAATTGCGGACCAAGAGTCTGCAGAATAGAATAACAATAATAAATAAAATGTTCTTATTAATTTTGTACTTCCTGTCATACAATATACGTGCCGGAGGAGGAATGGCGCTGAGTATACATGAATTATACACCATTTCGAGGGTTATCGACTTAAGTGTGCTTGATATCGAATGGAGCTATAAATTCAATCTAGAGTCACTGACTTGAGCGTGACTGTTTAATGCTCTTAAAGTAGTTTCCACTTCAATAAAAAGTATCAATTAAAAATTATCGATTTCAAAAGCAATGTTCTCAATACTAAATTATATCGATACATTTCAGTGTCTCTACTAGGACTGTTGATATTTTTAAAAATATCGGATTTTCGATATAACGATATTTATGAAAATATCAATATCGGACCTCGATATATTGGAAAAAAATATCGATATTTCGATATATCGGCTATGTTAAAAAAATGTAATTCAGCTTAATATTGACTTACAGTTTTGAATCCAGTAGTATATTTGTACAGTTTATCCCATATATGTTTTAAAATATAACAGTACAGTTCTAAGAGCCACAAACGTCATTCAATCATATTGATAATCGTCATCATTATTGTTTTATCTAAATAAGATAATTATGTGTACCAATATTTTTAGTCCATCAGTTACCAAGTTTTTTAAATAGTGGTAGTCTACTAGTTTCACTAGTAGAATAACATTTCGATGTCTGCGGGTTCGAACCCCGGTGTGTAATAATGAATTTTACAAAATTCGCGTACACTTACTAATTTTAATTGGTAACAGTATCGTCTGACGGTTAAGGAAAACCCCGTGAAAAAACCTGAGCTTGAGAAATGTTCTGGTAGTATTACTATATGTGAGAAAACGTACAATTGTGGTTTTCTCAGAGTTTGAAATTGCCAATACGCCGTGGGCTAGTGTGGTGATTATGTCCATACCTTCTTTCAGGAAAAGGTCTGTGGCCCTGCAGTTGCTCTCTTACAGGCTGATGGTAATGAATATTTTGCAGCAAGAGATTTTTAAAATACTATTTACATCATATGTTCAGCTGTTTCACTAGGTACTACGATTACTACGAGCCTGCTTCATATTCATTGATTCAAAACGTGGCAGTGTAGAAAATAACGGAAGGAATAGGATAAATGCAGGATGTACTAAATGGAGAAAGATGTTCAGGTTATGCGATCCACGAATGCCCTTTTTTTTTTCCTTTTTGTTTTAGTCTGCAGACTCTTGGTCCGCACCTTTTTTTTGCTTAGATGTAGTTTTTTTTTTTTTTACGTAAAAATCGTATCCGTGAGCATATATATATATATATATATATATATATATATATATGTTGGCGACGCACACGTTAAGTAGCGCACACATTACCTTACACGTAGGTTTAGTATATTTCGTATAGAATATATATAGATTTTATTGATATGTGTATAGATTTTGTTAGTTCATACGATAGAAATATATAGAATCATGTAGATTAATAGAGAAATAGTGATAGCGTTATGCATGCATAGAATTATTAATTGAACATAGTTATGTGTGTTAGTGTAGGGTGACTTATAGATTAGGTATCGAGAATTATACGATCGTACAAAATAGTTAAAATGGAACATCGTATAACTAAACATAGACTGTTGTAAACTAATGGTTATTGAGGTACATAAAAGTTTACAATGGTACCTCATAACCAACACGTGAGAAACTAGGGTTCTACAAATTGTATAGTGAATAATTAAAAGTATTAGTGAAATTCCAGCAATATACCGGCTTCCCTTTGTAGCATTAAGACGGACAAAGCGGATGCCTTTAAAGTAATAGAGCCCAGCTGAATAGTAATCGTATTTGTTATGATTTTATGGCATCCAGTAAAGTATTAACTTGTAAAGATAAAATATAAATTTGTGTAGGCAAAAGAACTAGCCTTTGAATACAATAATATATTTTTAAATGGTAAACTGCACAAACAATAGATTAGAATTCGGGGAAGGTAAAGAGCCCGCCGGCGATAATTTTATGACGGTGCAGTAATTCTCACGAGAATTTAAGAAATAATATTTTGTAAAATATAGATTTGTAATTTTTAATATTAATAGATATGAATTGAATTAAAATTATAGCATGGAATAACATATCACTTACGGAACAGTGATATGTGTCGTGATGAATTAGGAAAATCACAGACGCAATATAGTATAGAATATCGAGTAATTATTTATTATTGCATATCGAATTATAGAATATCGTGTTATTATTTATTATCGAATGTACGTTATGTTTATAGATAATATGTCACCCTATACAGATAGATTGTAAATAACACATTAGAAATAGATACATAGGAATATAAGTTAAGGTTTAAGATTTATAGAGTTCAGTGCCAAATGGCGCTTAATATAGATATAACTTTATTCGTATGTAAAATAGATATAAGATAGAAATTTTACCATATAAATAGATAATAAGGAATGTATATTATTGATTTTAAAATGTATATAATATAGATAAATAAATATAGACGCGAAAACCGAGCCAACAGCACAAACGATAGAGTCGCTTCGTGTAACGGTACCCGCCGCAGATTTTGCTTATAAGCACGGTCGGCGCGGTACCGGAATGTAGTCTGATCGGAGAGCTCATAGAGATAACATCGAGTAGTCTGAACATAGAATTCGTCGTGACAACATTGAGTAGTCTGATTGCAATAACATCGAGTGGTACGAGCACGCAGTATAGTAATTGTTGATATTGACAGTAGTGCTCTGTTGGCTCGGGGACGCGGTCATTATATGAGAACCACGTTGTTTTCTTGCGACCACCCCGACCTCCGCTTCCGCAAAAGCTACCACCTTAGTCGACTGGCTCGTGCATCATTGCACATCATAGAGAGCCCTTCTGGACATCAAGACCGGCATCCGACTGTCGTCACCGAGGCGGGCTACCGGCGCTCTCTCTACCATCTTTGAGAGTTCTACGCCCGCCCAACGCCGGGGAACGTCGCCTCGCCTCGCCTCACCTCTCACTCACCTCATTCCACCTCACCCCGCCTAACCGCGGGCCGGTGACGTACGAGGCCGAGAGGTGTCGCCGTTCATATATAGATATTTGACAGGGCGGCGGCCCCAATAATATATATATATAAATTATTATTATTAGTAATTTATTAAATATTCACTGTTTAATTATTATTAACTTTTTTTAATGGTTTAATGATGTTATTGTTTTTATACCGTTTGCATTTCCATTCTTTATGGCCATTTTTAGATTGTAATCCACAATATCCCGTGCCGGAGCGTCCACGCCCCGACGAATGAACCTACTTATCGCGTCGTCAGTAACGTCGGTACAGTAGACACAGGTGTCGGTGTGTCTAGATATTGCCACTATAGCATGTGAAACGCTATCGTGGATTTGTACCCTTCTGCTCTTTGTTTGCAGGATCACCACCGATTTGAAGGTCAGTCCCTGGGATTCATGGACTGTCAGAACGCGCGATCCTTCCCCTACCCCGTAGCCCTTTTTTATCAGGGCTTTTTTCTCCTCCTGTGTGTGTACCAGGAAGAGAGTATCGGGAGTGTTTGAGGGTATTCGTTCGCCCTGATAGCCCCTGATGCTTAGAGATCTTACTCTCGGTTTCGGTGAATATATACCGTCGTATACTTGACTCAGTGCATAGGCTACATCCATCGGGTTCCTGTAAGTGCAGGTGAGCTGTTTGTTAATACTGGCTACGGCCGTTGGTCTGGTACGAATGCCCTTGAAACTCACGGGAAGGCGTATAAAATTGTTATAAGACAGTCATACTGCATGCATCTGAGTGCTAGGTTACAAAAGAAACGGATGAGAAAAAACTGTACGCGGCAGAGCTGCGATTGTTAAGATGTATGGTGTAACTAGAAGTGATAGAATAAAAACGTAACAGATAAAGATTGAAAACATCACCAGTGACAGACAAGTTGAGAAATAATAGGTTAGCATGATACAGGCATGTCATAAATAGAGATGAAAGACTTATAACTAGAATAGTTTTAAAGTATGGATAAAGTATGTAAAAATAACATAGGTAATAGGTGTGAATTTTGAGATTATAGCTGACTGAGGAGACTGGAAAAGAAAAACATAATGTATCGAGTCAACCTAGGTGTAATAAGGCTATGAAAATGATTATGAATTAAAAAAATATCGACCGCCGATATCCAAATTATAATATCAAAATATCGATATATCGCCCAAAAAATATTACTAAAAAATATCGATATTTTAAGAAAAAAATGTCGATAGTTCGATATATCGATATTTTATCAACCGTCCTAGTCTCTACGAGTGACGCGGCGCGTCGACCGGCGTACGGTACAGCATAGGCCATCGCCATTTGGCTATCGCATTCTTCATTTACGTTTTAATTCGACGCGCAAATAGTCTGTGTTGATGAGTGTTAGCAAATGCTAAACAGCGTCGTTAGTTACGTGCGTGTTGTCTAATCTAACAGAAACAATGTCTGGATGTAAGTAGCTACACATTTATTGTTTTAGTATACTTAAACATATCTTGTGTACATTAATAATAAGAATTTTGAATGGAGGATATAGTCCACGAGACAATATATCTTTTGGATTCAAAAAATCGATACATAAATGTAATAACTAAAAGCCGTCTTTGGCAAATCAAGATTTGAACACGATTGGTCCGGTTCTGAAGTCTTGTTTTATCGTGAGCATTTATTTTATTTGATGTACTTATTGTGTATGTTCAAAATAGGCCCATTCAATTCTTTTAATCTTATATATTTTGTTTTATAATATATTATATCTACTGAATAAAGGTTTTTACCTTATGAGGCCTGACTACAATATTTTATTTCCAAACAATATTCCAAGATGGTGGCTCCTTTGTTACAGCTGTTTTTGGAGTATGTATTCGTGACAATTCAAAAATCACATTTCTTGTTATTATCTATAATCCACTATTATTACGGTGAAGCTGTTAAGACCTTGCTGGGTCAATAGCGTAGTCAGACGAAAAAAAAATCTATAATCCACTTGTGTACATTAAATATAAATAAGGTTCAATTTCCACCTCACCAGTGGGGGAGACTGGGAACACTTGACTTTTTGTAGTCTTCAGGAAAAACGAGACAAAAACAGGTTAACACAAATAAATTTCATAATTGAATGACGCAAAAAGGTGTAAGGATAACCTTTGTACGCACTAATAAGAAAACATTCTGCCAAACATTATCTATACTTCTATACTTAATATAATAATAAATAATATAAAGAGGTAAAGTTTATGACGTTGTGAAGAAAGATAATGTAATAAAATTTCAATGGAAATTATTGACCATGATGTTTGAGGTTTTGTCCAAACAATAACAAATTAATTTATCGAGTCAACATAATTTAAATTACATATTCTAATCTATACTAATATTATAAAGAGGTTTAAACGTTTGTGAGTTTATGACGTTGTGACGTTGTAGGGGGTAATGTCAGGAACTACTGGTCCGATTTGAATAATTCTTCCAGTGTTATATAGCTCATTCATCGAGAATGGTTATAGGCTATATATCACCAATAAAACCAATAGGAGTTTTAAAATCGTGATGTTTTTCCTTTTGAGAACTGCTACGTGTTAGTGTATTTATGCCACGCGAACGAAGTCGCGGGCAGAGGCTAGTTATTTATAAAGATATGATTAAAAATCAAAATGGGGATAAAGTGTACTCAGTCTTTCCTATTTAAAAAATGCGACTACCTAATGGATACGTGTGTGCTAAATAGTGTTAATAATAGAGTGATTTCGATTTAGATTCCTGGTTCAAGTATTGAGAGTTAATAATGAATTATACTAATATTATGAAGTTCAAGAGATTGTTGAGTTACTTTTGAAATAATTTTTTTTTATTGTAGCACGGCAAAGTGACTGCACTATGCCTGATGGTAAGCACAGTACAATCCAAAAATAATAGCGACCACCGATTGACACACTGTCCATCGTCGATCGCTACTATCATGCCGGCCTGTAATAAGCTGGATATGCACAGGCTGATTCCGAAACGCGACCCGTAGAAGCGAATAACTATTACAGGCTTTTTCGCCACATACATGGTGGTTGTTGTGGTGGTTGCTAAAATATTATGATGTCATGGAAGCTTAATTGGGAGCTATATTGTTACGACCCTTAGGATTAGAGCTTAATATCGGCTTAAAAGCTGTTATGCTAAGTGACAACGAAGTAATAACACAGTATGTACCTTATATACAGTAATAGAGCGGGTGGACAGTGTAGGGCGACGCTGATTATAGTGAAATGAATGCGAGACATATTAAATGCTAGTAAAACCAAGAGGCAGTTGTAGTATATATCCTAGCTTATATTACATTATTTATTAGCTGTAATAGTAACCGACATGTTCTCTGTAAATAAATATTACATAGATGCAAATTACTTAAACTTACCGCCATCTAGTGAGAAGTATAAACATTAATATTCAATTAGACAATATGTTTTGGCAAGGCGCGGCGCGTCATGGTGATCCGGTTCGTACATTTTTTCCATGAAATTATCTGTCCCTGTTTTTTGTTGTTATTTCGATCATATTAGACTATAGAGAGTATTGTTTTGGCGGGATCTTGGAATGCCACGTATTATATTTGCTTTATATTTTTTTCCATAATCTTATGTAATTTGGCTCTATATTGTGTAATGTTGGTGGGGTATTACGTAATATAGTTAGGTTATTGTGCACAAGTGAAGTGGATCGGAAATAATATGACGGAGCATGGATTCTGACTTCCCACAAAAACTCACAGGAAAAATCTAACAAGACGGCCACCATCTTGTTAATTCATTGAAATTATATCGAGAAACTTGAAACATCTTTACTCTCTTGACAATGGCGATAATAGTCTACTGGAAGACTAGTTGGCAAAGATAGAATAGAAGAAAAAAGAGTATGTGACAACATACATGCCAACAGAAAACGTTACTGTGTGTACTACAAGAATACATAATTAATCAAGGAGCAGCATCTCCGTCGTATATTAAAAGTAGCCTACAGAGCACCCTAAAAACGCACGCAGCGCCTCACACCACTTTTTTTTTCGAACTGACTACGCTATTGACCTAGCAAGATCTTAACAGCTTCAGCGGACCACTAAGGCGAGCGCTTGCGGCACTCACCCGATTTTATTTGACAACTAGCTCAAGGGTGCACGGCACACGTCGGCTTGGGCTGTTGCCTGATACGTACAATGCGCGACTTATCTGAGCTAACCTAAGCTAACTATTCATATATACATGAGTTGTTGAAACATAGGTGTACCAAGCATACATACCTCAACAACCCTTATATATCTTATATATCGGACAATGTTCTAAACTATTTCAGTTCGATAAGGGGAAAAACCCCTTTTTTTCGAAATGACTACGCTATTGACCCAGCAAGGTGTTAACAGCTTCACCGGACTACTAAGGCTAGCGCTTAAGGAACTCAGCCGATTTTATTTTGGCAACCAGCTCAAGGGTGCACGGAACACCTCGGCTTGGCTGTTGCCTGTTGCATGCAAAATCGCGTCCTATCTTAGCTAACCTAGCTAACTATTCATATATGTATGAGTTGTTGAAACGTATATGTGTACCAAGCATACACGCCTCAAAAACTCCTCCATATATTTATTATCGGAAAATTGAGAGTTTTTCAGTTCGATAAGGGAAAAAAGTAAACCATTCCACTTTTATGTGTAAGCGTGTAGGCGTGCATGTGTGTGGGGGTGATCGTGTAGTATTGTAGCGGTGATGTATATTTGTGTGTCACCGTATCGCGCAAGCAACGCACTCATGGGCTCCCTACCGAGGGATCGAACCTAGGTTTGAGCCGCTGCCGTGGGAGGCCTAATTGGGTATAGGAAAAAACCCTTCCACTTTCATGTGCAAGCGTGTATGCGTGCACGTGTGTGGAGGTGATATGTGTAATGTTGTCGCAGTAATGTAAGATTTTGTATCACTGTATTGCGCGAGCAGCGCACTCAAGGGCTCCACACCGAGGGAACGGACCTAGGATTAAGCCGCTACCGAGGGTGGCCTAATCTGGTAAATTAATCAAGAAGCAACATCTTCGTAGTATATTACAAGTGCCTACACAGCACTCTCAGAAGTTCACAATATTACTTTTAAAATCGTACTAGATTTAGCCTCAAAATACATCGAACCTATCTCTCAGGAATGGGATTTTTTTTTGTAATAAATAATTGCTCTTTTCTATATCCTCTGAAAACGTATATGTATGCATTTAATAACGTTCAGTTGCATTGTTAAGGTGGTTAAAGTTACACACAAACATATATACGTGGTTGTAGTTGATAGAGCCACGCTGAAGCCATTACTGATTTGATGAATGGGTCGGCTCGTCCGAGGTAGTACCACTCGATCAACAGAAACACCGACGTGAAATATCAGTGCTTGCATTGTTGTGTTTCGTTCGATCAGAGAGAGCACCGGAGGGCCCCATTCCTTCCTCGCCCCTTTCCTCTCTTCCTTCCACTCTCCCTCCCACTCCCCCCGTTCCCACCAAACACAGGTAGGCTACGAACTTGCGACTCCCCTGGTGTTGCTAGTGACTATGGACGGCGGTGATCACTTAATATCAGGTGACCAGCCTGTTCCTCTGCCTCCTATGATATAAAAAAACCAAACTTGCTTAGGATTGGAAATGCAACTTTTAAGTTTGTTGTCTAAATGCATATAGACAAACTATTGTCTATTATACTAATAATAGGTATATAGTCGAATACAGAAATATGATTTGTGTTATTACTTGGTAAGTTTATCTTTATTGATCCATCTGGCATGATATTGTGAAATATAATTCGTGAATAGAAATATAATGCCAATATTTTTAGGACTAAACTCAAACCAGATCAAATAATATGGAATTTAACAAGATTTCTACTGAAACATTTTAATGTACAAGGTTTCTTCACTTCGTAAAATTAGGGGTTCTGTTAACACGACAATATTTTAAACTAGTAATATTATGAAATCAATAACTGGGGGAATTATTTAAAGGGATGTTGGGGAACCAGTCCGTTAGTGGTATCCGCCGCACAATACGAACCTGTACCAAACGCTGCGCGTCATAGAAGACGGCCGCGACATATTTTTGTCGACCCTCCTGATGAAATAACGGCAGTGAATGATCAGTACCAGCCTGTCTCTCCAAACAGAGCGTGCTCATGCCCACGCCCGCGTAACCACAGATCACGCCGCCGTGGTCTGGGGGTAGATTTCGCTCCCGCTCACCAGATTAGGCCTCCCTCGGTAGCGGCTCAAGTCTAGGTTTGATCCCTCGGCAGGGAGCCCTTGAGTGCGTTGCTTGCGCGATACAGTGACACAAAAATTTACATCACTGCTACAACACTACACGATCACCCCCACACACGTGCACGCTACACGCTTACACATGGAAGTGGAAGGGTTTTATTTTTTTCCCCTTATCGAACTGAAAAAACTCTAATTTTCCAATAATAAATATATGGAGGGGTTGTTGAGGCGTGTATGCTTGGTACACATGCGTCTCAACAACTCAAACATATATGAATAGTTAGCTAGGTTAGCTAAGATAGGTCGCGAGTTTGCATGTAACAGGCAATAGCCAAGCCGAGGTGTGCCGTGCACCCTTGAGCTAGTTGCCCAAATAAAATCGGCTGAGTGCCTAAGGCGCTCGCCTTAGTAGCTCGGTGAAGCTGTTAAGACCTTTCTAGGTGAATAACGTAGTCAGTTCGAAAAAAAAAATGATGTTGGGGAATGACTATTCTCTGTAGCGGTAATTAGCGGTATTATCAGATGCACGTTGAGCGTACATGTTATAATTGGGTTTCTCCCATTTGCAAACACTTTTTCTATACTCGTATGTACATACAATCCGATCCGTTTCATAGTATATGTTGTTGTACAACGTATATTTATCGTATTGTTTTGGATGATTATTGTACTTAACTTATAGTTACGCTGAAGCTATTACTGGTTTCAGTATGAATAGCTCGGTGCACCCGAGGTAATATCACTCTGTCACAGAAAATTGACATGAAGTAACAGTGCTTGAGTTGTTGCGTTTCGTTCCGTTAGTGAGAGCGCTGGAGGCCCTCCTCTCACATTCCCCTCTTCTCTTCCCTTCCTCCCTAACCCTAACACAGGCTGGCAACGCACTTGCGACTCTCCTGGTGTTGCAAGTGTCTATGGACGGTGGTGATCACTTAACATCAGGTGACCCACCTGTTCGTTTGCCTCCTGTGATATAAAAAAATCTTATAATAGAATACTTGTATAGTTTAGTAACTATTATAGGCAGGTTAGTTCCCCAGTATCACGGCGACCTTGAGTAACCTTATTTTCGAATTGGGTTAGTTTAGATTAACCTAATTATCAGATTCGAAAAACATTTCTATTCGTGAAGTACACGTTTTTCCCTCACGAATTCTTATATGAATAGCTAGCTTAGAGAAATTTACGATGTTGCATCCAAGGCCGAGGTTCAGACACTTTGGCATCCTTGAATTTGTTGCCAAGTGGCGAAGTGTCTTAAGCGCTCGCCTTAGTAGTCCGGCGAAGCCGTGAAGGCCTGTCGGACCAATATCTATAATATATATGTATAATTATTATAAATGTGTAATAATACTCTCTGGCAAAAGATTTTTTGTAATGGTCGAATTTAAAAATCAATGATTTTCGTCAATGACCGCTAATTGATGAATAATACTACTTACTAATAGTATTTTCGTAATTATGGCTATTAAAGAAATTTCTTTAATGACATTAGAAGTAATGAAACCATCAGAAACGTACTGTGGTGGTATTCTAGAATGTCGAATTAATATCGTGTTACTGAATAATTGACACTAGGAATATTACTTACTAATGTAAAACATTATTATTTCAGATCCGTACGGCGGCAACCCTCAATATCCGCCACCACAAGGCATGATATATCCGCAAATGTATAACCAAGTGAACGCACCACCGCCCGGACAAGCTCCGCCACCGAGTCAACTTAGCTATCCAGTCCCCGGACAAAATCCGCAATACTATCAACAACCTGGGTTTCCGTATGGACAGCAGCCAACGGGGATGCAATACCCCAATGTAAATCCTGCACCGGCCAACCCTCCAGTAGGATTTGGTTTTCCAACAGTGTCACCTACTCCTGCCTTTACACGTAAGTAATTCAATACCTTTATACAGTGAAATCTGGATATGTATGATCTGAAGGATCTATATTTTTTGTCATTTATAGAGGGTTGTTTATATAACCAGTTTCCCATATAGACAGCTTAATATGACAGTTGGGGTATTTCACGTGAAGTGGTCAACGAAAAAAAGTTGAGGTTCTGAAATCCGTTCATAATTTTAAAAGTTTAAGCAACGTTTTGATGTAAAAAATGCCACGTTACTCAAATTCTGTTTTGAAAAATTTACTTCCGGTTTTGAACATTAAAAAAAATTTTTTAAAACTTTATTTTCAAAAAGAGTAATTATTTTTCTATACAAATCGCTATGTTTAATATTTTATTGTAAAGGGCATAGCCGGTTAAATATGGGAAATCTGCCCCCATGGCTTTTTTACCCACACTTAGGGGATCGATTTGGCATCAAATAAAAATAATTCACACCAATTTTTAGCCCTTTAACTCAAACGACGTTCGAGATTTTCAAAAAAACCTGTTTTTTTATTTTAATTTTATTTTTATACTGAAATTCGGAGTTAATCG